>CAWWDY010001891.1:0-211751 GCA_963942605.1 Poecilus cupreus
TTTTTCAAGTATTTAAACTGACAAATTCATGTATATGTGGTGTAATGGTTTATGTTTGCAAAATCAAGATAAAATAGCTGTTTTTATCTTGCTTAAACATACAAAACGCTGTTTGCAAGTATTTAAACTGTCATATTCATGTTTCTGTCGTGTATAATGAATAATGTTGGTGAAATCAAGATAAAATTGCTGTTTCAAGCATGCAAAAGCATACAAAACGCCGTTTTCAAGTATTTAAACTGTCATATTCATGTATATGTCATGTGTAATGGCTTATGTTTGGAAAATTAAGATAAAATAGCTGTTTTTAGCTTGCAAAAAACATACAAAATGCTGTTATCAAGTATTTAACCTGTCATATTCATGTTTCTTTCGTGTATATTGGCTAATGTTTGTGAAATCAAGATAAAATTGCTGTTTTAAGCATCCAAAAGCATACAAAACGCCGTTTTCAAGTATTTAAACTGTCATATTCATGTATATGTCGTGTGTAATGGCTAATGTTTGCAAATTCAAGTTAAAATTGCTGTTTCAGCTTGCAAAAACTTACAAAATGCTGTTTTCAAGTATTTAACTGTCATATTCACTTTTCTTTCATGTATAATGGCTAATGTTGGTGAAATTTAGATAAAATTGCTGTTTTAAGCATGCAAAAGCATACAAAACGCCGTTTTATAGTATTTAAACTGTCATATTCATGTATATGTCGTGTGTAATGGCTTATGTTTGCAAAATCAAGATAAAATAGTTGTTTTCAGCTTGCAAAAACATACAGAATGCTGTTTTCAAGTATTTAAACTGTCATATTCATGTTTCTGTCGTTTATAATGGCTAATGTTGGTAAAATCAAGATGAAACTGCTGTTTTAGGCATGCAAAAGAATACAAAACGCCGTTTTCAAGTATTTAAACTGACATATTCATGTTTCTGTCGTGTATACTGGCTAATGTTGGTGAAATCAAGATAAAATTGCTGTTTTAAGCATGCAAAAGCATACAAAACCCCGCTTTCAAGTATTTAAAACTGTCATATTCATGTATATGTCGTGTGTAATGGCTTATGTTTGTAAAATCAAGATAAAATAGCTGTTATCAGCTTGCAAAAACATACAAAATGCTGTTTTCAAGTATTTAAACTGTCATCTTAATGTTTCTGTCGTGTATAATGGCTTATGTTTGCAAAATCAAGATAAAATAGCTGTTTTTAGCTTACAAAAACATACAAAATGCTGTTTTCAAGAATTTAAACTGCCATATTTATGTTTCTGTCGTGTATAATGGCTAATGTTGGTGAAATCAAGATAAAATTGCTGTTTTATCATGCAAAAGCATACAAAACGCCGTTTTATAGTATTTAAACTGTCATATTCATGTATATGTCGTGTGTAATGGCTTATGTTTGCAAAATCAAGATAAAATAGTTGTTTTCAGCTTGCAAAAACATACAGAATGCTGTTTTCAAGTATATAAACTGTCATCTTCATGTTTCTGTCGTGTATAATGGCTAATGTGGTGAAATCAAGATAAAATTGCTGTTTCAAGCATGCAAAAGAATACAAAACGCCGTTTTCAAGTATTTAAACTGACATATTCATGTATATGTTGTGTAATGGCTTATGTTTGCAAAATCAAGATAAAATAGCTGTTTTTATCTTGCTTAAACATACAAAACGCTGTTTTCAAGTATTTAAACTGTCATATTCATGTTTCTGTCGTGTATAATGGCTAATGTTAGTGAAATCAAGATAAAATTGCTGTTTTAAGCATGCAAAAGCGTACAAAACGCCGTTTTTATGTATTTAAACTGTCATATCCATGTATATGTAGTGTGTAATGGCTTATGTTTGCAAAATCATGATGAAATAGCTGTTTTCAACTTACATAAACATACAAAATGCTGTTTCCAAGTATTTAAACTGTCATATTCATGTTTCTGTCGTGTATTAATGGCTAATGTTAGTGAAATCAAGATAAAATTGCTGTTTTAAGCATGCAAAAGCGTACAAAACGCCGTTTTTATGTATTTAAACTGTCATATCCATGTATATGTAGTGTGTAATGGCTTATGTTTGCAAAATCATGATGAAATAGCTGTTTTCAACTTACATAAACATACAAAATGCTGTTTCCAAGTATCTAAACTGTCATATTCATGTTTCTGTCGTGTATAATAGCTAATGTTAGTGAAATCAAGATAAAATTGCGGTTTTAAGCATGCAAAAGCATACAAAACGCCGTTATCAAGTATTTAAACTGTCATATTCATATATATGTCGTGTTTAATGGCTTATGTTTGCAAAATAAGGATAAATTAGCTGTTTTCAGCTAGCAAAAACATACAGAATGCTGTTTTCAAGTATTTAAACTGTCATATTCATGTTTCTGTCGTTTATAATGGCTAATGTTGGTGAACTCAAGATGAAATAGCTGTTTTCAGCTTGCAAAAACTTACAAAATGCTGTTTTTAAATATTTAAACTGTCATATTCAGGTTTCTTTCATGTATAATGGCTAATGTTGGTGAAATCAAAATAAAGTTTCTGTTTTAACATGCAAAAGCATACAAAACGCCGTTTCCAAGTATTTAAACTGTCATGTTTATGTATATGTCGTGTGTAATGGTTAATGTTTGCAAAATCATGATAAAATAGCTGTTTTCAGCTTGCAAAAACTTACAAAATGCTGTTTCAAATATTTAAACTGTCATATTCAGGTTTCTTTCATGTATAATGGCTAATGGTGAAATCCAGATAAAATTGCTGTTTTAAGCATGCTAAAGCATAAAAAACGCCGTTTTCAAGTATTTAAACTGTCATATTCATTTATATGTCGTGTGTAATGGCTTATGTTTGCAAAATTAATATAAAATAGCTGTTTTCAGCTTGCAAAAACATACAGAATGCTGTTTTCAAGAATTTAAACTATCATATTCATGTTCCTGTCGTTTATAATGGCTAATGTTAGTGAAATCAAGATGAAATTGCTGTTTTAAGCATGCAAAAGAATACAAAACGCCGTTTTCAAGTATTTAAATTGTCATATTCATGTATATGTCGTGTGTAATGGCTTATGTTTGCCAAATCAAGATAAAATAGCTGTATTCAGCTTGCAAAAACATACAAAATGCTGTTTTCAAGTATTTAAACTGTCATATTCATGTTTCTTTCGTGTATAATGGCTAATGTTGGTGAAATCAAGATAAAATTGCTGTTTTAAGCATGCAAAAAAAAACAAAACTCCGTTTTCAAGTATTTAAACTGTCATATTCATGTATATGTCGTGTGTAATGGCTTATGTTTACAAAATCAAGATAATATAGCTGTTATCAGCTTAAAAAAACATACAAAATGCTGTTTTCAAGTATTTGAACTGTCATCTTCATGTTTCTGTCGTGTATAATGGCTAATGTTGGTGAAATCAATATAAAATTGCTGTTTCAAGCATGCAAAAGAATACAAAACGCCGTTTTCAAGTATTTAAACTGACATATTCATGTATATGTGGTGTAATGGCTTATGTTTGCAAAATCAAGATAAAATAGCTGTTTTTATCTTGCTTAAACATACAAAACGCTTTTTTCAAGTATTTAAACTGTCATATTCATGTTTCTGTCGTGTATAATGGCTAATGTTGGTGAAATCAAGATAAAATTGCTGTTTCAAGCATGCAAAAGCATAAATAACGCCGTTTTCAAGTATTTAAACTGTCATATTCATGTATATGTCATGTGTAATGGCTTATGTTTGGAAAATTAAGATAAAATAGCTGTTTTTAGCTTGCAAAAACATACAAAATGCTGTTATCAAGTATTTAACCTGTCATATCATGTTTCTTTCGTGTATATTGGCTAATGTTTGTGAAATCAAGATAAAATTGCTGTTTTAAGCATGCAAAAGCATACAAAACGCCGTTTTCAAGTATTTAAACTGTCATATTTATGTATATGTCGTGTGTAATGGCTAATGTTTGCAAATTCAAGTTAAAATTGCTGTTTCAGCTTGCAAAAACTTACAAAATGCTGTTTTCAAGTATTTAAACTGTCATATTCACTTTTCTTTCATGTATAATGGCTAATGTTGGTGAAATTTAGATAAAATTGCTGTTTTAAGCATGCAAAAGCATACAAAACGCCGTTTTATAGTATTTAAACTGTCATATTCATGTATATGTCGTGTGTAATGGCTTATGTTTGCAAAATCAAGATAAAATAGTTGTTTTCAGCTTGCAAAAACATACAGAATGCTGTTTTCAAGTATTTAAACTGTCATATTCATGTTTCTGTCGTTTATAATGGCTAATGTTGGTAAAATCAAGATGAAACTGCTGTTTTAAGCATGCAAAAGAATACAAAACGCCGTTTTCAAGTATTTAAACTGACATATTCATGTTTCTGTCGTGTATACTGGCTAATGTTGGTGAAATCAAGATAAAATTGCTGTTTTAAGCATGCAAAAGCATACAAAACGCCGCTTTCAAGTATTTAAACTGTCATATTCATGTATATGTCGTGTGTAATGGCTTATGTTTGTAAAATCAAGATAAAATAGCTGTTATCAGCTTGCAAAAACATACAAAATGCTGTTTTCAAGTATTTAAACTGTCATCTTAATGTTTCTGTCGTGTATAATGGCTTATGTTTGCAAAATCAAGATAAAATAGCTGTTTTTAGCTTGCAAAAACATACAAAATGCTGTTTTCAAGAATTTAAACTGCCATATTTATGTTTCTGTCGTGTATAATGGCTAATGTTGGTGAAATCAAGATAAAATAGCTGTTTTTATCTTGCTTAAACATACAAAACGCTGTTTTCAAGTATTTAAACTGTCATATCCATGTATATGTAGTGTGTAATGGCTTATGTTTGCAAAATCATGATGAAATAGCTGTTTTCAACTTACATAAACATACAAAATGCTGTTTCCAAGTATTTAAACTGTCATATTCATGTTTCTGTCGTGTATTAATGGCTAATGTTAGTGAAATCAAGATAAAATTGCTGTTTTAAGCATGCAAAAGCGTACAAAACGCCGTTTTTATGTATTTAAACTGTCATATCCATGTATATGTAGTGTGTAATGGCTTATGTTTGCAAAATCATGATGAAATAGCTGTTTTCAACTTACATAAACATACAAAATGCTGTTTCCAAGTATCTAAACTGTCATATTCATGTTTCTGTCGTGTATAATGGCTAATGTTAGTGAAATCAAGATAAAATTGCGGTTTTAAGCATGCAAAAGCATACAAAACGCCGTTATCAAGTATTTAAACTGTCATATTCATATATATGTCGTGTTTAATGGCTTATGTTTGCAAAATAAGGATAAATTAGCTGTTTTCAGCTAGCAAAAACATACAGAATGCTGTTTTCAAGTATTTAAACTGTCATATTCATGTTTCTGTCGTTTATAATGGCTAATGTTGGTGAACTCAAGATGAAATAGCTGTTTTCAGCTTGCAAAAACTTACAAAATGCTGTTTTTAAATATTTAAACTGTCATATTCAGGTTTCTTTCATGTATAATGGCTAATGTTGGTGAAATCAAATAAAGTTTCTGTTTTAAACATGCAAAAGCATACAAAACGCCGTTTCCAAGTATTTAAACTGTCATGTTTATGTATATGTCGTGTGTAATGGTTAATGTTTGCAAAATCATGATAAAATAGCTGTTTTCAGCTTGCAAAAACTTACAAAATGCTGTTTTCAAATATTTAAACTGTCATATTCAGGTTTCTTTCATGTATAATGGCTAATGGTGAAATCCAGATAAAATTGCTGTTTTAAGCATGCTAAAGCATAAAAAACGCCGTTTTCAAGTATTTAAACTGTCATATTCATTTATATGTCGTGTGTAATGGCTTATGTTTGCAAAATTAATATAAAATAGCTGTTTTCAGCTTGCAAAAACATACAGAATGCTGTTTTCAAGAATTTAAACTATCATATTCATGTTCCTGTCGTTTATAATGGCTAATGTTGGTGAAATCAAGATAAAATTGCTGTTTGAAGCATGCAAACGCATACAAAACGCCGTTTTCAAGTATTTAAACTGTCATATTCATTTATATGTCGTGTGTAATGGCTTATGTTTGCAAAATCAAGATAAAATAGCTGTTTTTAGCTTGCAAAAATATACAAAATGCTGTTCTCAAGTATTTAAACTGTCATATTCATGTTTCTGTAGTTTATAATGGCTAATGTTAGTGAAATCTAGATGAAATTGCTGTTTTAAGCACGCAAAAGAATACAGAACGCCGTTTCCAAGTATTTAAACTGTCATATTCATGTATATGTCTTGTGTAATGGCTTATGTTTACAAAATCAAGATAAAATAGCTGTTTTCAGCTTGTAAAAATTTACAAAATGCTGTTTTTAAGTATTTAAACTGTCATATTCAGGTTTCTTTCATGTATGATGGCTAATGTTGGTGAAATCAAAATAAAATTGCTGTTTTAATCACGCAAAAGCATACAAAACGCCGTTTTCAAGTATTTAAACTGTCATATCCATGTATATGTAGTGTGTAATGGCTTTTGTTTGCAAAATCATGATGAAATAGCTGTTTTCAACTTACATAAACATACAAAATGCTGTTTACAAGTATCTAAACTGTCATATTCATGTTTCTGTCGTGTATAATGGCTAATGTTAGTGAAATCAAGATAAAATTGCGGTATTAAGCATGCAAAAGCATACAAAACGCCGTTATCAAGAATTTAAACTGTCATATTCATATATATGTCGTGTTTAATGGCTTATGTTTGCAAAATAAGGATAAATTAGCTGTTTTCAGCTAGCAAAAACATACAGAATGCTGTTTTCAAGTATTTAAACTGTCATATTCATGTTTCTGTCGTTTATAATGGCTAATGTTAGTGAACTCAAGATGAAATAGCTGTTTTCAGCTTGCAAAAACTTACAAAATGCTGTTTTTAAGTATTTAAACTGTTATATTCAGGTTTCTTTCATATATAATGGCTAATGTTGGTGAAATCAAAATAAAATTGCTGTTTTAAACATGCAAAAGCATACAAAACGCCGTTTTCAAGTATTTAAACTGTCATGTTCATGTATATGTCGTGCGTAATGGTTAATGTTTGCAAAATCAAGATAAAATAGCTGTTTTCAGCTTGCAAAAACTTACAAAATGCTGTTTTCAAGTATTTAAACTGTCATATTCAGGTTTCTTTCATGTATAATGGCTAATGGTGAAATCCAGATAAAATTGCTGTTATAAGCATGCTAAAGCATAAAAAACGCCGTTTTCAAGTATTTAAACTGTCATATTCATGTATTTGTCGTGTGTAATGGCTTATGTTTGCAAAATTAATATAAAATAGCTGTTTTCAGCTTGCAAAAACATAGAGAATGCTGTTTTCAAGAATTTAAACTATCATATCCATGTTCCTGTCGTTTATAATGGCTAATGTTGGTGCAATCAAGATAAAATTGCTGTTTCAAGCATGCAAAAGCATACAAAACGCCGTTTCAAGTATTTAAACTGTCATATTCATGTATATGTCGTGTGTAATGGCTTATGTTTGCAAAATCAAGATAAAATAGCTGTTCTCAAGTATTTAAACTGTCATATTCATGTTTCTGTAGTTTATAATGGCTAATGTTAGTGAAATCTAGATGAAATTGATGTTTTAAGCACGCAAAAGAATACAAAACGCCGTTTCCAAGTATTTAAACTGTCATATTCATGTATATGTCTTGTGTAATGGCTTATGTTTACAAAATCAAGATAAAATAGCTGTTTTCAGCTTGTAAAAATTTACAAAATGCTGTTTTTAAGTATTTAAACTGTCATATTCAGGTTTCTTTCATGTATGATGGCTAATGTTGGTGAAATCAAAATAAAATTGCTGTTTTAATCACGCAAAAGCATACAAAACGCCGTTTTCAAGTATTTAAACTGTCATATCCATGAATATGTAGTGTGTAATGGCTTTTGTTTGCAAAATCATGATGAAATAGCTGTTTTGAACTTACATAAACATACAAAATGCTGTTTACAAGTATCTAAACTGTCTTATTCATGTTTCTGTCGTGTATAATGGCTAATGTTAGTGAAATCAAGATAAAATTGCGGTATTAAGCATGCAAAAGCATACAAAACGCCGTTATCAAAAATTTAAACTGTCATATTCATATATATGTCGTGTTTAATGGCTTATGTTTGCAAAATAAGGATAAATTAGCTGTTTTCAGCTAGCAAAAACATACAGAATGCTGTTTTCAAGTATTTAAACTGTCATATTCATGTTTCTGTCGTTTATAATGGCTAATGTTGGTGAACTCAAGATGAAATAGCTGTTTTCAGCTTGCAAAAACTTACAAAATGCTGTTTTTAAATATTTAAACTGTCATATTCAGGTTTCTTTCATGTATAATGGCTAATGTTGGTGAAATCAAAATAAAGTTTCTGTTTTAAACATGCAAAAGCATACAAAAACGCCGTTTCCAAGTATTTAAACTGTCATGTTTATGTATATGTCGTGTGTAATGGTTAATGTTTGCAAAATCATGATAAAATAGCTGTTTTCAGCTTGCAAAAACTTACAAAATGCTGTTTTCAAATATTTAAACTGTCATATTCAGGTTTCTTTCATGTATAATGGCTAATGGTGAAATCCAGATAAAATTGCTGTTTTAAGCATGCTAAAGCATAAAAAACGCCGTTTTCAAGTATTTAAACTGTCATATTCATTTATATGTCGTGTGTAATGGCTTATGTTTGCAAAATTAATATAAAATAGCTGTTTCAGCTTGCAAAAACATACAGAATGCTGTTTTCAAGAATTTAAACTATCATATTCATGTTCCTGTCATTTATAATGGCTAATGTTAGTGAAATCAAGATGAAATTGCTGTTTTAAGCATGCAAAAGAATACAAAACGCCGTTTTCAAGTATTTAAATTGTCATATTCATGTATATGTCGTGTGTAATGGCTTATGTTTGCCAAATCAAGATAAAATAGCTGTATTCAGCTTGCAAAAACATACAAAATGCTGTTTTCAAGTATTTAAACTGTCATATTCATGTTTCTTTCGTGTATAATGGCTAATGTTGGTGAAATCAAGATAAAATTGCTGTTTTAAGCATGCAAAAAAATACAAAACTCCGTTTTCAAGTATTTAAAACTGTCATATTCATGTATATGTCGTGTGTAATGGCTTATGTTTACAAAATCAAGATAATATAGCTGTTATCAGCTTAAAAAAACATACAAAATGCTGTTTTCAAGTATTTGAACTGTCATCTTCATGTTTCTGTCGTGTATAATGGCTAATGTTGGTGAAATCAATATAAAATTGCTGTTTCAAGCATGCAAAAGAATACAAAACGCCGTTTTCAAGTATTTAAACTGACATATTCATGTATATGTGGTGTAATGGCTTATGTTTGCAAAATCAAGATAAAATAGCTTTTTTTATCTTGCTTAAACATACAAAACGCTTTTTTCAAGTATTTAAACTGTCATATTCATGTTTCTGTCGTGTATAATGGCTAATGTTGGTGAAATCAAGATAAAATTGCTGTTTCAAGCATGCAAAAGCATAAATAACGCCGTTTTCAAGTATTTAAACTGTCATATTCATGTATATGTCATGTGTAATGGCTTATGTTTGGAAAATTAAGATAAAATAGCTGTTTTTAGCTTGCAAAAACATACAAAATGCTGTTATCAAGTATTTAACCTGTCATATTCATGTTTCTTTCGTGTATATTGGCTAATGTTTGTGAAATCAAGATAAAATTGCTGTTTTAAGCATGCAAAAGCATACAAAACGCCGTTTTCAAGTATTTAAACTGTCATATTTATGTATATGTCGTGTGTAATGGCTAATGTTTGCAAATTCAAGTTAAAATTGCTGTTTCAGCTTGCAAAAACTTACAAAATGCTGTTTTCAAGTATTTAAACTGTCATATTCACTTTTCTTTCATGTATAATGGCTAATGTTGGTGAAATTTAGATAAAATTGCTGTTTTAAGCATGCAAAAGCATACAAAACGCCGTTTTATAGTATTTAAACTGTCATATTCATGTATATGTCGTGTGTAATGGCTTATGTTTGCAAAATCAAGATAAAATAGTTGTTTTCAGCTTGCAAAAACATACAGAATGCTGTTTTCAAGTATTTAAACTGTCATATTCATGTTTCTGTCGTTTATAATGGCTAATGTTGGTAAAATCAAGATGAAACTGCTGTTTTAAGCATGCAAAAGAATACAAAACGCCGTTTTCAAGTATTTAAACTGACATATTCATGTTTCTGTCGTGTATACTGGCTAATGTTGGTGAAATCAAGATAAAATTGCTGTTTTAAGCATGCAAAAGCATACAAAACGCCGCTTTCAAGTATTTAAACTGTCATATTCATGTATATGTCGTGTGTAATGGCTTATGTTTGTAAAATCAAGATAAAATAGCTGTTATCAGCTTGCAAAAAACATACAAAATGCTGTTTTCAAGTATTTAAACTGTCATCTTAATGTTTCTGTCGTGTATAATGGCTTATGTTTGCAAAATCAAGATAAAATAGCTGTTTTTAGCTTGCAAAAACATACAAAATGCTGTTTTCAAGAATTTAAACTGCCATATTTATGTTTCTGTCGTGTATAATGGCTAATGTTGGTGAAATCAAGATAAAATAGCTGTTTTTATCTTGCTTAAACATACAAAACGCTGTTTTCAAGTATTTAAACTGTCATATCCATGTATATGTAGTGTGTAATGGCTTATGTTTGCAAAATCATGATGAAATAGCTGTTTTCAACTTACATAAACATACAAAATGCTGTTTCCAAGTATTTAAACTGTCATATTCATGTTTCTGTCGTGTATTAATGGCTAATGTTAGTGAAATCAAGATAAAATTGCTGTTTTAAGCATGCAAAAGCGTACAAAACGCCGTTTTTATGTATTTAAACTGTCATATCCATGTATATGTAGTGTGTAATGGCTTATGTTTGCAAAATCATGATGAAATAGCTGTTTTCAACTTACATAAACATACAAAATGCTGTTTCCAAGTATCTAAACTGTCATATTCATGTTTCTGTCGTGTATAATGGCTAATGTTAGTGAAATCAAGATAAAATTGCGGTTTTAAGCATGCAAAAGCATACAAAACGCCGTTATCAAGTATTTAAACTGTCATATTCATATATATGTCGTGTTTAATGGCTTATGTTTGCAAAATAAGGATAAATTAGCTGTTTTCAGCTAGCAAAAACATACAGAATGCTGTTTTCAAGTATTTAAACTGTCATATTCATGTTTCTGTCGTTTATAATGGCTAATGTTGGTGAACTCAAGATGAAATAGCTGTTTTCAGCTTGCAAAAACTTACAAAATGCTGTTTTTAAATATTTACACTGTCATATTCAGGTTTCTTTCATGTATAATGGCTAATGTTGGTGAAATCAAAATAAAGTTTCTGTTTTAAAACATGCAAAAGCATACAAAACGCCGTTTCCAAGTATTTAAACTGTCATGTTTATGTATATGTCGTGTGTAATGGTTAATGTTTGCAAAATCATGATAAAATAGCTGTTTTCAGCTTGCAAAAACTTACAAAATGCTGTTTTCAAATATTTAAACTGTCATATTCAGGTTTCTTTCATGTATAATGGCTAATGGTGAAATCCAGATAAAATTGCTGTTTTAAGCATGCTAAAGCATAAAAAACGCCGTTTTCAAGTATTTAAACTGTCATATTCATTTATATGTCGTGTGTAATGGCTTATGTTTGCAAAATTAATATAAAATAGCTGTTTTCAGCTTGCAAAAACATACAGAATGCTGTTTTCAAGAATTTAAACTATCATATTCATGTTCCTGTCGTTTATAATGGCTAATGTTGGTGAAATCAAGATAAAATTGCTGTTTGAAGCATGCAAACGCATACAAAACGCCGTTTTCAAGTATTTAAACTGTCATATTCATTTATATGTCGTGTGTAATGGCTTATGTTTGCAAAATCAAGATAAAATAGCTGTTTTAGCTTGCAAAAATATACAAAATGCTGTTCTCAAGTATTTAAACTGTCATATTCATGTTTCTGTAGTTTATAATGGCTAATGTTAGTGAAATCTAGATGAAATTGCTGTTTTAAGCACGCAAAAGAATACAGAACGCCGTTTCCAAGTATTTAAACTGTCATATTCATGTATATGTCTTGTGTAATGGCTTATGTTTACAAAATCAAGATAAAATAGCTGTTTTCAGCTTGTAAAAATTTACAAAATGCTGTTTTTAAGTATTTAAACTGTCATATTCAGGTTTCTTTCATGTATGATGGCTAATGTTGTGAAATCAAAATAAAATTGCTGTTTTAATCACGCAAAAGCATACAAAACGCCGTTTTCAAGTATTTAAACTGTCATATCCATGTATATGTAGTGTGTAATGGCTTTTGTTTGCAAAATCATGATGAAATAGCTGTTTTCAACTTACATAAACATACAAAATGCTGTTTACAAGTATCTAACTGTCATATTCATGTTTCTGTCGTGTATAATGGCTAATGTTAGTGAAATCAAGATAAAATTGCGGTATTAAGCATGCAAAAGCATACAAAACGCCGTTATCAAGAATTTAAACTGTCATATTCATATATATGTCGTGTTTAATGGCTTATGTTTGCAAAATAAGGATAAATTAGCTGTTTTCAGCTAGCAAAAACATACAGAATGCTGTTTTCAAGTATTTAAACTGTCATATTCATGTTTCTGTCGTTTATAATGGCTAATGTTAGTGAACTCAAGATGAAATAGCTGTTTTCAGCTTGCAAAAACTTACAAAATGCTGTTTTTAAGTATTTAAACTGTTATATTCAGGTTTCTTTCATATATAATGGCTAATGTTGGTGAAATCAAAATAAAATTGCTGTTTTAAACATGCAAAAGCATACAAAACGCCGTTTTCAAGTATTTAAACTGTCATGTTCATGTATATGTCGTGCGTAATGGTTAATGTTTGCAAAATCAAGATAAAATAGCTGTTTCAGCTTGCAAAAACTTACAAAATGCTGTTTTCAAGTATTTAAACTGTCATATTCAGGTTTCTTTCATGTATAATGGCTAATGGTGAAATCCAGATAAAATTGCTGTTATAAGCATGCTAAAGCATAAAAAACGCCGTTCAAGTATTTAAACTGTCATATTCATGTATTTGTCGTGTGTAATGCTTATGTTTGCAAAATTAATATAAAATAGCTGTTTTCAGCTTGCAAAAACATAGAGAATGCTGTTTTCAAGAATTTAAACTATCATATCCATGTTCCTGTCGTTTATAATGGCTAATGTTGGTGCAATCAAGATAAAATTGCTGTTTCAAGCATGCAAAAGCATACAAAACGCCGTTTTCAAGTATTTAAACTGTCATATTCATGTATATGTCGTGTGTAATGGCTTATGTTTGCAAAATCAAGATAAAATAGCTGTTCTCAAGTATTTAAACTGTCATATTCATGTTTCTGTAGTTTATAATGGCTAATGTTAGTGAAATCTAGATGAAATTGATGTTTTAAGCACGCAAAAGAATACAAAACGCACGCCGTTTCCAAGTATTTAAACTGTCATATTCATGTATATGTCTTGTGTAATGGCTTATGTTTACAAAATCAAGATAAAATAGCTGTTTTCAGCTTGTAAAAATTTACAAAATGCTGTTTTTAAGTATTTAAACTGTCATATTCAGGTTTCTTTCATGTATGATGGCTAATGTTGGTGAAATCAAAATAAAATTGCTGTTTTAATCACGCAAAAGCATACAAAACGCCGTTTTCAAGTATTTAAACTGTCATATCCATGTATATGTAGTGTGTAATGGCTTTTGTTTGCAAAATCATGATGAAATAGCTGTTTTCAACTTACATAAACATACAAAATGCTGTTTACAAGTATCTAAACTGTCTTATTCATGTTTCTGTCGTGTATAATGGCTAATGTTAGTGAAATCAAGATAAAATTGCGGTATTAAGCATGCAAAAGCATACAAAACGCCGTTATCAAGAATTTAAACTGTCATATTCATATATATGTCGTGTTTAATGGCTTATGTTTGCAAAATAAGGATAAATTAGCTGTTTTCAGCTAGCAAAAACATACAGAATGCTGTTTTCAAGTATTTAAACTGTCATATTCATGTTTCTGTCGTTTATAATGGCTAATGTTAGTGAACTCAAGATGAAATAGCTGTTTTCAGCTTGCAAAAACTTACAAAATGCTGTTTTTAAGTATTTAAACTGTTATATTCAGGTTTCTTTCATATATAATGGCTAATGTTGGTGAAATCAAAATAAAATTGCTGTTTTAAACATGCAAAAGCATACAAAACGCCGTTTTCAAGTATTTAAACTGTCATGTTCATGTATATGTCGTGTGTAATGGTTAATGTTTGCAAAATCAAGATAAAATAGGTGTTTTCAGCTTGCAAAAACTTACAAAATGCTGTTTTCAAGTATTTAAACTGTCATATTCAGGTTTCTTTCATGTATAATGGCTAATGGGGAAATCCAGATAAAATTGCTGTTTTAAGCATGCTAAAGCATAAAAAACGCCGTTTTCAAGTATTTAAACTGTCATATTCATGTATTTGTCGTGTGTAATGGCTTATGTTTGCAAAATTAATATAAAATAGCTGTTTTCAGCTTGCAAAAACATACAGAATGCTGTTTTCAAGAATTTAAACTATCATATCCATGTTCCTGTCGTTTATAATGGCTAATGTTGGTGCAATCAAGATAAAATTGCTGTTTCAAGCATGCAAAAGCATACAAAACGCCGTTTTCAAGTATTTAAACTGTCATATTCATGTATATGTCGTGTGTAATGGCTTATGTTTGCAAAATCAAGATAAAATAGCTGTTTTCAGCTTGCAAAAACATACAAAATGCTGTTTTCAAGTATTTAAACTGTCATATTCATTTGTATGTTGTGTGTAATTGTTTATGTGTGCAAAATCAAGATAAAAAAGCTGTTTTTAGCTTGCAAAAACATAAAAAATGCTGTTTTTAAGTATTTAAACTGTCATATTTATGTATATGTCATGTGTAATGTCTTATGCTTGCAAAATCAAGATAAAATAGCTGTTTTCAGCTTGCAAAAACATACAAATTACTGTTTTCAAGTATTTAAACTGACATATTCATGTTTCTTTCGTGTATAATGGCTAATGTTGGTGAAATCAAGATAAAATTGCTGTTTTAAGCATGCAAAAGCATACAAAACGGCGTTTTTAAGTATTTAAAGTTTCATATTCATGTATATGTCGTGTGTAATGGCTTATGTTTGCAAAATTAAGATAAAATAGCTGTTTTCAGCTTGCAAAAACATACAGAATGCTGTTTTCAAGTATTTATACTGTTATATTCATGTTTCTGTCGTGTATAATTGCTAAATCGCTAATGTTAGTAAAATCAAGAGAAAATTGCTGTTTTAGGCTTGCAAAAACATACAAAATGCTGTTTTCAAGTATTTAAACTGTCATATTCATGTTTCTGTCCTCTATAATGGCTAATGTTGGTGAAATCAAAATAAAATTGCTGTTATAAGCATGCAAAAGCATACAAAACGCCGTTTTCAAGTATTTAAACTGTCATGTTCATGTATATGTCGTGTGTAATGGTTAATGTTTGCAAAATCAAGATAAAATAGCTGTTTTCAGCTAGCAAAAACTTACAAAATGCTGTTTTCAAGTATAAAAACTGTCATATTCAGGTTTCTTTAATGTATAATGGCTAATGGTGAAATCTAGATAAAATTGCTGTTTTAAGTATGCAAAAGCTTACAAAACGCCGTTTTCAAGTATTTAAACTGTTATATTCATGTATATGTAATGTGTAATGGCTTATGTTTGCAAAATCAAGATAAAATAGCTGTTTTTAGCTTGCAAAAACATACAAAATGCTGTTTTCAAGTATTTAAACTGTCATATTCATGTTTCTGTCGTTTATAATGGCTAATGTTGGTGAAATCAAGATGAAATTGCTGTTTTAAGCATGCAAAAGAATACAAAACGCCGTTTTCAAGTATTTAAACTGTCATATTCATGTATGTGTAGTGTGTAATGGCTTATGTTTGCAAAATCAAGATAAAATGGCTGTTTTTAGCTTGCAAAAACATACAAAATGCTATTTTCAAGTATTTAAACTGTCATATTCATGTTTCTGTCGTGTATAATCGCTAATGTTAGTGAAATCAAGAGGAAATTGCTGTTTTAAGCCTGCAAAAACATACAATACGCTGTTTTCAAGAATTTAAACTGTCATATTCATGTTTCTGTCGTGTATAATGGCTAATGTTGGTGAATTCAAGATAAAATTGATGTTTAATGCTTGCAAAGCATACATAACGCAGTTTTCTAGTATTTAAACTGTCATATTCATGTATATGTCGTTGTGTTCTGGCTTATGTTTGCAAAACCAAGATAAAATAGCTGTTTTCAGCTTGCAAAAAGATACAATATGCTGTTTTCAAGTATATAAATTGTCATATTCATGTTTCTGTCGTGTATAATGGCTAATATTGGTAAAATAAAAATAAAATTGCAGTTTTAATCATGCAAAAGCATACAACACGCAGTTTTCAAGTATTTAAACTGTCATATTTATGTATATGTCGTGTGTAATGGCTTATGTTTGCAAAATCTAGATAAAATAGCTGTTTTCAGTTTGCAAAAACATACAAAATGCTGTTTTCAAGTATATAAACTGTCCTATTCATGTTTCTGTCGTGAATATTGGCTAATGTTGGTGTAATCAATATAAAATTGCTGTTTTAAGCATGCAAAAGCATACAAAACTGTCATATTCATGCATTTGTAGTGTGTAATGGCTTATGTTTGCAAAATCAAGATAATATAGCTGTTTTCAGCTTGCAAAAACATACAAAATGCTGTTTTCAAGTATTTAAACTGTAATATTCATGTTTCTGTCGTGTATAATCGCTAATGTTAGTGAAATCAAGAAAAAATTGCTGTTTTAAGCTTGCAAAAACATACAATACGATGTTTTCAAGAATTTACACTGTCATATTCATGTTTCTGTCGTGTATAATGGCTAATGTTGGTGAATTCAAGATAAAATTGATGTTTCATGCTTGAAAAAGCATACAAAACGCAGTTTTCTAGTATTTAAACTGTCATATTCATGTATATGTCGTGTGTTCTGGCTTATGTTTGCAAAATCAAGATAAAATAGCTGTTTTCAGCTTGCAAAAACATGCAATATGCAGTTTTCAAGTATATAAACTGTCATATTCATGTTTCTGTCGTGTATAATGGCTAATATTGGTAAAAATCAAAATAAAATTGCAGTTTTAATCATGCAAATGCATACAAAACGCCGTTTTCAAGTCTTTAAACTGTCATATTCATGTATATGTCGTGTGTTCTGGCTTATGTTTGCAAAATCAAGATAAAATATCAGTTTTCAGCTTGCAAAAACATACAAAACTCTGTGCTCAAGTATTTAAACTGTCATATTCATGTTTCTGTCGTGTATAATGGCTAATGTAGGTGAAATCAAGATAAAATAGCTGTTCAGCTTGAAAAAACATACAAAATGCTGTTTTCAAGTATTTTAACTGTCATATTCATGTTTCTGTCGTGTATAATGTCTAATGTTGGTGAAATCAAGATAAAATAGCTGTTTTCAGCTTGCAAAAACATACAAAATGCTGTTTTCAAGTATTTAAACTGTCATATTTATGTTTCTGTCCTGTATAATGGCTTATATTGGTAAAATCAAGATAAAATTGCTATTTTAAGCATGCAAAAGCATACAAAACGCCGTTTTCAAGTATTTAACTGTCATATTCATGTATATGTCGTGTGTAATGTCTTATGTTTGCAAAATTAAAATAAAATAGCTGCTTTCAGCTTGCGAAAACATACAAAATGCTGTTTTCAAGTATTTAAACTGTCATATTCATGTTTCTGTCGTGTATAATGGCTAATGTTGGTGAAATCAAGATAAAATAGCTGTTTTCAGCTTGCAAAAACATACAAAATGCTGTTTTCAAGTATTTAAACTGTCATATTTATGTTTCTGTCCTGTATAATGGCTAATATTGGTAAAATCAAGATAAAATTGCTGTTTTAAGCATGCAAAAGCATGCAAAACCCCGTTTTCAAGTACTTAAACTATCATATTCATGTATATGTTTTGTTGTAATGGCTTATGTTTGCAAAATTAAGATAAAATAGCTGTTTTCAGCTTGCAAAAACATACAAAATGCTGTTTTCAAGTATATAAACTGTCTTATTCATGTTTCTGTCCTGTATAATGGCTAATATTGGTAAAATCAAAATAAAATTGCAGTTTTAATCAAGCAAATGCATACAAAACGCCGTTTTCAAGCCTTTAAACTGTCATATTCATGTATATGTCGTGTGTTCTGGCTTATGTTTGCAAAATCAAGATAAAATATCAGTTTTCAGCTTGCAAAAACATACAAAACGCTGTGCTCAAGTATATAAACTGTCATATTCATGTTTCTGTCGTGTATAATGGCTAATGTTGGTGAAATCAAGACAAAATTGCTATTTTAAGCATGCAAAAGCATACAAAACGCCGTTTTCAAGTATTTAACTGTCATATTCATGTATATGTCGTGTGTAATGGCTTATGTTTGCAAAATCTAGATAAAATAGCTGTTTTCAGTTTGCAAAAACATACAAAATGCTGTTTTCAAGTATTTAAACTGTCCTATTCATGTTTCTGTCGTGAATATTGGCTAATGTTGGTGTAATCAATATAAAATTGCTGTTTTAAGCATGCAAAAGCATACAAAACGCCGTTTTCAAGTATTTAAACTGTCATATTCATGCATATGTAGTGTGTAATGGCTTATGTTTGCAAAATCAAGATAAAATAGCTGTTTCAGCTTACAAAAACATACAAAATGCTGTTTTCAAGTATTTAAACTGTAATATTCATGTTTCTGTCGTGTATAATCGCTAATGTTAGTGAAATCAAGAAAAAATTGCTGTTTTAAGCTTGCAAAAACATACAATACGCTGTTTTAAAGAATTTACACTGTCATATTCATGTTTCTGTCGTGTATAATGGCTAATGTTGGTGAATTCAAGATAAAATTGATGTTTCATGCTTGCAAAAGCATACAAAACGCAGTTTTCTAGTATTTAAACTGTCATATTCATGTATATGTCGTGTGTTCTGGCTTATGTTTGCAAAATCAAGATAAAAAAGCTGTTTTCAGCTTGCAAATAGATACAATATGCTGTTTTCAAGTATATAAATTGTCATATTCATGTTTCTGTCGTGTATAATGGCTAATATTGGTAAAATCAAAATAAAATTGCAGTTTTAATCATGCGAATGCATACAAAACGCCGTTTTCAAGTATTTAACTGTCATATTCATGTATATGTCGTGTGTAATGACTTATGTTTGCAAAATTAAGATAAAATAGCTGCTTTCAGCTTGCGAAAACATACAAAATGCTGTTTTCAAGTATTTAAACGGTCATATTTAAGTTTCTGTCCTGTATAATGGCTAATGTTGGTAAAATCAAGATAAAATTGCTGTTTTAAGCATGCAAAAGCAAGCAAAACGCCGTTTACAAGTACTTAAACTATCAAATTCATGTATATGTCGTGTGTAATGGCTTATGTTTGCAAAATCAAGATAAAATTGCTGTTTTAAGCATGCAAAAGCAAGCAAAACGCCGTTTACAAGTACTTAAACTATCATATTCATGTATATGTCGTGTGTAATGGCTTATGTTTGCAAAATCAAGATAAAATAGCTGTTTTCAGCTTGCAAAAATATACAATATGCTGTTTTTCAAGTATATAAATTGTCATATTCATGTTTCTGTCGTGTATAATGGCTAATATTGGTAAAATCAAAATAAAATTGCAGTTTTAATCATGCGAATGCATACAAAACGTCGTTTTCAAGTATTTAAACTGTCATATTCATGTATATGTCGTGTGTTCTGACTTATGTTTGCAAAATCAAGATAAAATATCAGTTTTCAGCTTGCCAAAAACATACAAAACTCTGTGCTCAAGTATTTAAACTGTCATATTCATGTTTCTGTCGTATATAATGGCTAATGTAGGTGAAATCAAGATAAAATAGCTGTTTTCAGCTTGCAAAAACATACAAAATGCAGTTTTCAAGTATTTTAACTGTCATATTCATATATATGTCGTATGTACTGGCTTATGTTTGCAAAATCAAGGTAAAATAGCTGTTTTCAGCTTGCAAAAATATACAAAATGCTGTTTTCAAGTATTTAAACTGTCATATTCATGTTTCTGTCGTGTATAATGGCCAATGTTGGTAAAATCAAGATAAAATTGCTGTTTTAAGCATGCATAAGCATACAAAACACCGTTTTTAAGTATTTAAACTGTCATATTCATGTATATGTCGTGTGTAATGGCTTATGTTTGCAAAATTAAGATAAAATTGCTGTTTTCAGCTTGCAAAAACATACAAAATGCTGTTTTCAAGTATTTAAACTGTCATATTCATGTTTCTGTCATGTATTATGGCTAATGTTGGTGAAATCAAGATAAAATTGCTGTTTTAAGCATACAAAAGGATACAAAACACCGTTTTCAAGTATTTAAACTGTCATATTTATGTATATGTCGTGATTAATGGCTTATGTTTGCAAAATCAAGGTAAAATACCTGTTTTCAGCTTGTACAAACATACAAAATGCTGTTTTCAAGTATTCAAACTGTCTTATTCATGTTTCTTTCGTGTATAATGGCTAATGTTGGTGAAATCAAGATAAAATTGGTGTTTTAGGCATGCAAAAGCATACAAAACGCCGTTTTCAAGTATTTAAACTGTCATATTCATGTATATGTCGTGTGTAATGGCTTATGTTTGCAAAATCAAGATACAATAGCTGTTTTCAGCTTGCAAAAACATACAAAATGCTGTTTTCAAGTAAGTAAACTGTCATATTAATGTTTCTGTCGTGTATAACGCCTAATGTTAGTGAAATCAAGATAAAGTTGCTGTTTTAGCTTGCAAAAACATACAAAACGCTGTTTTAAAGTATTTAAACTGTCAAGTTCATGTTTCTGTCATATATAATGGCTAATGTTGGTGAAATCAAGATAAAATTGCTGTTTTCAGCTTGCAAAAACATACAAAATGCTGTTTTCAAGTATTTAAACTGTCATATTCATGTTTCTGTCGTGTGTAATGGCTTATGTTTGCAAAATCAAGTTAAAATAGCTGTTTCCAGCTTGCAAGAACATACAAAATGATGTTTTTAAGAATTTAAACTGTCATATTCATGTTTCTGTCGTGTATAATAGCTAATGTTGGTGAAATCAAGATAAAATTGCTGTTTTAAGCTAGCAAAACCATACAAAACGCCGTTTTCAAGTATTTAAACTGTCATATTCATGTATATGTCGTGTGTAGTGGCTTATGTTTGCAAAATCAAGTTAAAATAGCTGTTTCCAGCTTGCAAAAACATACAAAATGCTGTTTTTAAGAATTTAAACTGTCATATTCATGGTTCTGTCGTGTATAATAGCTAATGTTGGTGAAATCAAGATAAAATTGCTGTTTTAAGCATGCAAAAGCATACTAAGCGCCGTTTTCAAGTATTTAAACTGTCCTATTCATGTATATGTCGTGTGTAATAACTTATGTTTGCAAAATAAAGATAAAATAGCTGTTTTCAGCTTGCAAAAACAAACAAATCGTTGTTTTCAAGTATATGAATTGTCATATACATGTATATGTCATGTGTAATGGCTTATGTTTGCAAAATCAAGATAAAATGGCTGTTTTCAGGTTGCAAAAACATACCAATTGCTGTTTTCAAGTATTTAAACTGTCATATTCATGTTTCTGTCGTGTATAATAGCTAATTTTGGTGAAATCAAGATAAATTGCTGTATTAAGCATGCAAAAGCATACAGAACGCCGTTTTCAAGTATTTAAATTGACATATTCATGTATATGTCGTGTGTAATGGCTTATGTTTGCAAAATCAAGATAAAATAGCTGTTTTCAGCTTGCAAAAACAAACAAATCGCTGTTTTCAAGTATTTGAATTGTCATATACATGTATATGTCGTGTGTAATGGCTTATGTTTGCAAAATCAAGATAAAATAGCTGTTTTCAGCTTGCAAAAACATACAAAACGCTGTTTTCAAGTATTCAAACTGTCATACTTTTGTTTCTGTCGTGTATAATGACTAATGTTGGTGAAATCAAGATAAAATTGCAGTTTTATGCATGCAAAAGCATACATAACGCCGTTTTCAAGAATTTAAACTGTCATATTCAAGTATATGTCGTGTGTAATGGCTTATGTTTGAAAAATCAAGATAAAATAGCAGTTTTCAGCTTGCAAAAACATACAAAATACTGTTTTCAAATATTTAAACTGTCATATTCATGTATATGTCGTGTGTTATGGCTTATTTTTGCAAAATCAGTATAAAATAGCTGTTTTCAGCTTGCAAAAACATACAAAACGCTGTTTTCAAGTATTTGAATTGTCATATACATGTTTCAGTCGTGTATAATGGCTAATTTTGGTGAAATCAAGATAAAATTGCTGTTTTAAGCATGCAAAACCATACATAACGCCGTTTTCAAGTATTTAAACTGTCATATTCTTGTATATGTCGTGTGTAATGGCTTATGTTTGCAAAATCAAGATAAAATAGCTGTTTTCAGCTTGCAAAAACATACAAAACGCTGTTTTAAAGTATTAAAACTGTCATATTCATGTTTTTGTCGTGTATATGGCTAATGTTGGTGAAATCAAGATAAATTGCTGCTTTAAGCATGTTTCTGTCGTTTATAATGGCTAATACTGGTGAAATCAAGAGAAAATTGCTGTTTTAAGCATGCAAAAGCATACAAAACGCCCTTTTCAAGTATTTAAACTGTCATATTCATGTATATGTCGTGTGTAATGGCTTATGTTTGCAAAATCAAGATAAAATAGCTGTTTTTAGCTTGCAAAAACATGCAAAATGCTGTTTTCAAGTATTAAAACCGTCATATTCATGTTTCTGTCATGTATAATAGCTAATGTTGGTGAAATCATGATAAAATTGCTGTTTTAAGCATGCAAAATCATACATAACGCCGTTTTCAAGTATTTAAACTGTCATATTTATGTATATGTCGTGTGTAATGGCTTATGTTTGCAAAATCAAGATAAAATAGCTGTTTTCAGCTTGCAAAAACACACAAAATGCTGTTTTTCAGTATTTAAACTGTCATATTCATGTATATGTCGTGATTAATGGCTTATGTTTGCAAAATCAAGGTAAAATACCTGTTTTCAGCTTGTACAAACATACAAAATGCTGTTTTCAAGTATTCAAACTGTCTTATTCATGTTTCTTTCGTGTATAATGGCTAATGTTGGTGAAATCAAGATAAAATTGGTGTTTTAGGCATGCAAAAGCATACAAAACGCCGTTTTCAAGTATTTAAACTATCATATTCATGTTTCTGTCGTGTATAATGACTAATGTTGGTGAAATCAAGATAAAATTGCTGTTTTAAGCATGCAAAAGCATACAAAACGCCGTTTTCAAGTATTTAAACTGTCATATTCATGTATATGTCGTGTGTAATTGCTTATTTTTGCAAAATCAAAATAAAATAGCTGTTTTCAGCTTGCAAAAACACACAAAATGCTGTTTTCAAGTATTTATACTCTCATATTCATGTATATGTCGTGTGTAATTGCTTATTTTTGCAAAATCAAGATAAAATAGCTGTTTTCAGCTTGCAAAAACACACAAAATGCTATTTTAAAGTATTTAAACTGTCATATTCATGTTTCTGTCGTGTATAATGGCTAATGTTGGTGAAATCAAGATAAAATTGCTGTTTTAAGCATGCAAAAGCATACAAAACGCCGTTTTCAAGTATCTAAACTGTCATATTCATGTATATGTCGTGTGTAATGGCTTATGTTTGCAAAATCAAGATAAAATAGGTATTTTCAGCTTGCAAAAACATACAAAATACTGTTTTCAAGTATTTAAACTGTCATATTCATGTATATGTCGTGTGTAACGGCTTATTTTTGCAAAATCAAGATAAAATTGCTGTTTTAATCATGCAAAACCATACATAACGCCGTTTACAAGTATTTAAACTGTCATATTCTTGATTATGTCGTGTGTAATGGCTTATGTTTGCAAAATCAAGACAAAATAGCTGTTTTCAACTTGCAACAACATACAAAATACTGTTTGTAAGTATTTAAACTGTCATATTCATGATTCTGTTGTGTATAATGACTACTGTTAGTGAAATCAAGATAAAATTGCTGTTTTAAATTTGAAAACAAATACAAAACGCTGTTTTCAAGTACTTAAACTGTCATATTCATGTTTCTGTCATGTTTTATGGCTAATGTTGGTGAAATCAAGATAAAATTGCTGTTTTAAGCATGCAAAAGCATACAGAACGCCGTTTTCAAGTATTTAAACTGTCATATTCATGTATATGTCGTGTGTAAGGGCTTATTTTTGCAAAATCAAGATAAAATAGCAGTTTTCAGCCTGCAAAAACATACAAAATGCTGTTTTTAAGTATTTAAATTGTCATATTCGTGTATATGTCGTGATTAATGGCTTATGTTTGCAAAATTTACATAAAATAACTGTTTTCAGCTTGCACAAACATAAAAAATGCTGTTTTCAAGTATTTAAACTGTCATATTCATGTTTCTGTCTTGTATAATGGCTAATGTTGGTGAAATCAAGATAAAATTGGTGTTTTATGCATGCAAAAGCATAAAAAAATCCGTTTTCAAGTATATAAACTGTCATGTTCATGTACATGTCGTGATTAATGGCTTATGTTTGCAAAATCAAGATAAAATAACTGTTTTCAGCTTGCACAAACATGCAAAATGCTGTTTTCATGTATTTAAACTGTCATATTCATGTATATGTCGTGTGTAATTGCTTATTTTTGCAAAATCAAGATAAAATAGCTGTTTTCAGCTTGCAAAAACACACAAAATGCTGTTTTCAAGTATTTAAACTGTCATATTCATGTTTCTGTCGTGTATAATGGCTAATGTTGGTGAATTCAAGATAAAATTGGTGTTTTAAGCATGCAAAAGCATACAAAACGCCGTTTTGAAGTATTTAAACTGTCATATTCATGTATTTGTCGTGTGTAATGGCATATGTTTGCAAAATCAAGATAAAATAGCTGTTTTCAGCTTGCAAAAACACACAAAATGCTGTTTTCAAGTATTTAAACTGTCATATTCATGTTTCTGTCGTGTATAATGGCTAATGTTAGTGAAATCAAGTTAAACTGCTGTTTTAAACATGCAAAAGCATTCAAAACGCCGTTTTCAAGTATTTAAACTGTCATATTCATGTATATGTAGTGTGTAATGGCTTACGTTTGCAAAATCAAGACAAAATAGTTGTTTTCAACTTGCAACAACATACAAAATACTGTTTATAAGTATTTAAACTGTCATATTCATGATTCTGTTGTGTATAATGACTACTGTTAGTGAAATCAAGATAAAATTGCTGTTTTAAGTTTGAAAACAAATACAAAACGCTATTTTTAAGTATTTAAACTGTCACATTTATGTTTCTGTCGTGTATAATGGCTTTTGTTGGCGAATTCAAGATAAAATTGCTGTTTTAAGATTGCAAAAACATACAAAACGCTGTTTTCAAGTATTTAAACTGTCATATTCATGTATATGTCGTGTGTAATGGCTTATGCTTGCAAAATCAAGATAAAATAGCTGTTTTCTGCCAGCAAAAACATACAAAATGCTATTTATAAGTATTTAAACTGTCATATTCATGTATATGTCGTGATTAATGACTTATGTTGGTGAAATCAATTTAAAATTGCTGTTTTAAGCATGCAAAAACATACATAATGCTGTTTTTAAGTATTCAAACTGTCATATTCATGATTCTGTAGTGTATAATGGCTTATGTTGGTGAAATCAAGATAAAATTGCTGTTTTAAGCATGCAACAGCATACAAAACGCCGTTTTCAAGTATTTAAACTGTCATATTCATGTATGTGTAGTGTGTAAAAGCTTATGTTTGTAAAATCAAGATAAAATAACTGTTTTCAGCTTGCAAAAACATACAAAATGCAGTTTTTAAGTATTTAAACTGTCATATTCATGTATATGTCGTGATTAATGGCTTATGTTGGTGAAATCAATATAAAATTGCTGTTTTAAGCATGCAAAAACATACATAATGCTGTTTTTAAGTATTCAAACTGTCATATTCATGATTCTGTAGTGTATAATGGCTTATGTTGGTGAAATCAAGATAAAATTGCTGTTTTAAGCATGCAAAAGCATACAAAACGCTGTTTTCAAGTATTTAAACCGTCATATTCATGTATATGTCGTGTGTAATGGCTTATGTTTTCAAAATCAAGATAAAATAGCAGTTTTTAGCCTGCGAAAACATACAAAATGCTGTTTTTAAGTATTTAAATTGTCATATTCATGTATATGTCGTGATTAATGGCTTATGTTTGCAAAATTAACATAAAATAACTGTTTTCAGCTTGCACAAACATACAAAATGCTGTTTTCAAGTATTTAAACTGTCATATTCATGTTTCTGTCGTGTATAATGGCTAATGATGGTGAAATCAAGATAAAATTGGTGTTTTAAGCATGCAAAAGCATACAAAACGCCGTTTTGAAGTATTTAAACTGTCATATTCATGTATTTGTCGTGTGTAATGGCATATGTTTGCAAAATCAAGATAAAATAGCTGTTTTCAGCTTGCAAAAACATACAAAACGCTGTTTTCAAGTATTTAAACTGTCATATTCATGTTTCTGTCGTGTATAATGAGTAATGTTGGTGAAATCAAGATAAAATTTCAGTTTTAAGCATGCAAAAGTATACATAACGCCGTTTTGAAGTATTAAAACTGTCATATTCATGTATATGTCGTGTGTAATGGCTTATGTTTGCAAAATCTAGATAAAATAGCTGTTTTCAGCTTGCAAAAACATCCAAAATGCTGTTTTTTAGTATTTAAACTGTCAAATTCATGTATATGTAGTGTGTAATGGCTTACGTTTGCAAAATCAAGACAAAATAGTTGTTTTCAACTTGCAACAACATACAAAATACTGTTTATAAGTATTTAAACTGTCATATTCATGATTCTGTTGTGTATAATGACTACTGTTAGTGAAATCAAGATAAAATTGCTGTTTTAAGTTTGAAAACAAATACAAAACGCTATTTTTAAGTATTTAAACTGTCACATTTATGTTTCTGTCGTGTATAATGGCTTTTGTTGGCGAATTCAAGATAAAATTGCTGTTTTAAGATTGCAAAAACATACAAAACGCTGTTTTCAAGTATTTAAACTGTCATATTCATGTATATGTCGTGTGTAATGGCTTATGCTTGCAAAATCAAGATAAAATAGCTGTTTTCTGCCAGCAAAAACATACAAAATGCTATTTTTAAGTATTTAAACTGTCATATTCATGTATATGTCGTGATTAATGACTTATGTTGGTGAAATCAATTTAAAATTGCTGTTTTAAGCATGCAAAAACATACATAATGCTGTTTTTAAGTATTCAAACTGTCATATTCATGATTCTGTAGTGTATAATGGCTTATGTTGGTGAAATCAAGATAAAATTGCTGTTTTAAGCATGCAACAGCATACAAAACGCCGTTTTCAAGTATTTAAACTGTCATATTCATGTATGTGTCGTGTGTAAAAGCTTATGTTTGTAAAATCAAGATAAAATAACTGTTTTCAGCTTGCAAAAACATACAAAATGCAGTTTTTAAGTATTTAAATTGTCATATTCATGTATATGTCGTGATTAATGGCTTATGTTGGTGAAATCAATATAAAATTGCTGTTTTAAGCATGCAAAAGCATACAAAACGCTGTTTTCAAGTATTTAAACCGTCATATTCATGTATATGTCGTGTGTAATAGCTTATGTTTTCAAAATCAAGATAAAATAGCAGTTTTTAGCCTGCGAAAACATACAAAATGCTGTTTTTAAGTATTTAAATTGTCATATTCATGTATATGTCGTGATTAATGGCTTATGTTTGCAAAATTAACATAAAATAACTGTTTTCAGCTTGCACAAACATACAAAATGCTGTTTTCAAGTATTTAAACTGTCATATTCATGTTTCTGTCGTGTATAATGGCTAATGATGGTGAAATCAAGATAAAATTGGTGTTTTAAGCATGCAAAAGCATACAAAACGCCGTTTTGAAGTATTTAAACTGTCATATTCATGTATTTGTCGTGTGTAATGGCATATGTTTGCAAAATCAAGATAAAATAGCTGTTTTCAGCTTGCAAAAACATACCAATTGCTGTTTTCATGTATTTAAACTGTCATATTCATGTTTCTGTCTTGTATAATAGCTAATGTTGGTGAAATCAAGATGAATTGCTGTTTTAAGCATGCAAAAGCATACAAAACGCCTTTTTCAAGTATTAAAACTGTCATATTCATGTATATGTCGTGTGTAATGGCTTATGTTTGCAAAATCTAGATAAAATAGCTGTTTTCAGCTTGCAAAAACATACAAAACGCTGTTTTCAAGTATTTAAACTGTCATATTCATGTTTCTGTCGTGTATAATGAGTAATGTTGGTGAAATCAAGATAAAATTTCAGTTTTAAGCATGCAAAAGTATACATAACGCCGTTTTCAAGTATTAAAACTGTCATATTCATGTATATGTCGTGTGTAATGGCTTATGATTGCAAAATCTAGATAAAATAGCTGTTTTCAGCTTGCAAAAACATCCAAAATGCTGTTTTTTAGTATTTAAACTGTCATATTCATGTATATCTCGTGAGTAATGGCTTATGTTTGCAAAATCTAGATAAAATAGCTGTTTTCAGCTTGCAAAAACATACAAAACGCTGTTTTCAAGTATTTAAACTGTCATATTCATGTTTCTGTCGTGTATAATGAGTAATGTTGGTGAAATCAAGATAAAATTTCAGTTTTAAGCATGCAAAAGTATACATAACGCCGTTTTCAAGTATTAAAACTGTCATATTCATGTATATGTCGTGTGTAATGGCTTATGTTTGCAAAATCTAGATAAAATAGCTGTTTTCAGCTTGCAAAAACATCCAAAATGCTGTTTTTTAGTATTTAAACTGTCATATTCATGTATATCTCGTGAGTAATGGCTTATGTTTGCAAAATCAAAATAAAATAGCTGTTTTCAGCTTGCAAAAACATACAAAATGCTGTTTTCAAGTATATAAACTGTCATATTCACGTTTCTGTCGTGTATAATAGCTAATGTTGGTGAAATCAAGTTAAAATTGCTGTTTTAGGCATGCAAAAGCATACAAAATGCCGTTTTCAAGTATTTAAACGGTCATAATCATGTATATGTCGTGTGTAATGGCTTATGTTTGCAAAATCAAGATAAAATAGCTGGACCCCTATTCTGTAACTTTAGAGCTAGCTTTACACCGGCAATGTTTCTAAATTCAGTGGTGGTGCCTAGCGGAGACGATTGGAAACAGGGGTATATGACGTCATATCAGTCTTTGTGTTTCGAACGCCGGAGAGCTACCTCGGGAGGTGTTTCAGTTTCGTAAAGCTAGCTTTATCTTGACATTTATAGAAGAACGTGGTTTTTTGTTAGAGTTTTCGTATTTCATTTTTTTTGTATTTTTACTTTATTTTTAATTATCATTTTGTTTGTAATTTTAGTTCATCTTTATACTATCTTTTATTATAGTTTTATTAATTTTACGGTTTAGTTTATAGTATTTTTTCTCATTTTTTTGTAGTATATTTATCATTTTTACGTATTTAGTTTGCTGCAGTCTTAATTCTAGTGAAGCCCTGCAACAAGACATTTTGGCAAGCCCTGTTTTTTTTAGTTGCTCTTTTGACCACGCGAAACCTGACGCGTTCCGACATCCGCCGGTCAACTCGCTCTCTTGTGTCGTAGCCACGTTACGAAGAGGTTGGTGTTTTTGCGATTTACGCTTAACACGTGTTTCCATTTTTGGTTTTGCTTATTTTTTTTTACCTTTCAACCTCACGTAAGTAAACGAAACTACTTTGTTGTTTATTTCGATCTTATTATTTGATATTTCGTTCAATGGTCTACTTCACAAGCAGCACTTTTTTGTTGATTCTCTTGGGTGTTGACTTTCTAGTCTCACCCTAGAGCGGTTATTTATAATTCGAGCCTACCCTTTTTTTTTGGTACCCCTAAGTGGTTGTGAGCCGAGGCCACTCCACGATCAATTTTTGAAATTTCGCATTTTAATACGTAACTCTGCATAAACTTAGGTTAAGGATTTATGGAACACGCCGCAGTGCGTTTGTATCCCATTTTTTTGCGATGACATACAATTTTTTGTAATTTATCACTTGCTAGTAATTCTGCATATTCATAATAATTAAATAACTCGAGTTTCCTATTCCCCTTTCCCTTCTCACCCCGTTTGATAGTGAGAGACTGTGAGAGTGCCTGTGCAGACGCGACGATCTCCTGAACCAGTACCTTCAGCTTTATTCAAGTTAATATTTGCTCCTTGTAGCCATTTCGTATTTCTGAAACTGATAATTTTTTTGTAGTTCATCTTGAACTTTGTGATATTATTTTTAAGTTGTTGTTCAGCCTACGTTTTGAGAGTTTGGTTATTTGAGTAACTTTACGTAGGGTTGACGCATTCAGTTTCAGATCTTACTGAATTGTTAAAGTAAATAATCATTCGATTATTTTTTTTGTACATCATAGTTCGTCAGCGCACTTTTCTAACATCATCCATCGCATCACTTTTACTAACTTCTTTTCTTTCCTTTCCTATCCTATCGCTCAGCGTAAATTCAGTTTGATTTGTATAACTTTTTGATATTAGTAAAATATTGTAACGATTTTTGTAATTTGCCATCTGCTTGTAACTACTCTTGTATTTTTATATTATTTTGGTGGTTTGGTTTTCTGTCGCTTGTTTTTTTTTGTTCTCTAGCTGTTACGCCGACGCAGGGACTCTAGGCGAGAGCGTACAGGGCCGCGTAGAGCTTGGTCTGACACTGAGGACACCTGAACCACTTAACTCAGCCACAAGAGCGGCTACAGCTATAGTCGTCCTGGCCCGTTCTCGGAAGTCGTACAGCCCAAGAAGTACTGCAAATTGGTTCAATAGGCCATCTTTTACCTGGGCACATCAACGCACCATCCTTCCAGGGACACGAGGTCAGTTCTCCGACATCGCAACGCCGCCGGCTTTGTTAGACCGCTCCGCTAACCCTGACGTTCCTCGCAGAAGAACTCAGCTAGCTATCAGCGTCGGAAATCATATTGTAAACATTCCACACCTTAGTTGCTTCGGCCAAACTAGAGTAAGTTCAAGTCAGATTTGGTTTACTTCAATTTGTATTATTTGTACAACCTGTCTAAACTTTCGCCTAAAATATATACCAAATTTATATTTGTATGTCGTATATGTTTTCAATTTGGTGGCGCCCATTTTCTCTCTTCCTTCCGTTCTTCCTTCTCTAATAGAACCGGACCCACCAACACTTCAACCGCATTGTCCATCGCTAGCCGAGGATTTGTTTGTGCGCTTCTACCCAGGTAAAGTGTAACAAGTTTATAGATTTTTTTTGTTTAGTTTTATTCTTTAATTATTACATTTTAATTAATTTATCTTTTTTCGGGCTTATATTTATAGATTTTGTATAGTGTGTAATATTTAGTTTTAGTATAACAACATTGCTGCCAATATAGATTTTTTCAACTAAAAACTTAAGCACTACAAAATTCCTAGGGTAGAGACAGTTCGTATTTTGGAAGATGGAGACAGTCACTGTTGCTCTGACGTCATAGTTGTAGAGCTGGCTCTTAGCTCTAAGTTACAGAATAGAGGTCCTGTTTTCAGCTTGCAAAAACATACATAATGCTGTTTTCAAGTATATAAACTGTCATATTCATGTATATGTCGTGTGTAATGGCTTATTTTTGCAAAATCAAGATAAAATAGCTGTTTTCAGCTTGCAAAAACATACAAAACGCTGTTTTCAAGTATTTAAACTGTCATATATATGTTTCTGTCGTGTATAATGGCTAATGTTGGTGAAATCAAGATAAAATTGCTGTTTTAAGCATGCAAAAGCATACAAAACGCCGTTTTCAAGTATTTAAACTGACATATTCATGTATATGTCGTGTGTAATGGCTTATGTTTGTAAAATCAAGATAAAATAGCTGTTTTAAGCATGCAAAAGCATACAAAACGCCGTTTTCAAGTATTTAAACTGACATATTCATGTATATGTCGTGTGTAATGGCTTATGTTTGTAAAATCAAGATAAAATAGCTGTTTTCAGCTTGCAAAAACACACAAAATGCTGTTTTCAAGGATTTAAACTGTCATATTCATGTTTCTGTCGTGTATAATGGCTAATGTTGGTGAAATCAAGATAAAATTGGTGTTTTAAGCATACAAAAGCATACATAACGCCGTTTTGAAGTATTTAAACTGTCATATTCATGTATTTGTCGTGTGTAATGGCATATGTTTGCAAAATCAAGATAAAATAGCTGTTTTAAACTTGCAAAAACATACCAATTGCTGTTTTCATGTATTTAAACTGTCATATTCATGTTTCTGTCGTGTATAATAGCTAATGTTGGCGAAATCAAGATAAATTGCTGTTTTAAGCATGCAAAAGCATACAAAACGCCGTTTTCAAATATTTAAACTGTCATATTCATGTATATGTCGTGTGTAATGGCTTATGTTTGCAAAATCAAGATAAAATAGCCGTTTTCAGCTTGCAAAAACACACAAAATGCTGTTATCAAGATTTAAACTGTCATATTCATGTATATGTCGTGTGTAATTGCTTATTTTTGCAAAATCAAGATAAAATAGCTGTTTTCAGCTTGCAAAAACACACAAAATGCTGTTTTCAAGTATTTAAACTGTCATATTCATGTATATGTCGTGTGTAATTGCTTATTTTTGCAAAATCAAGATAAAATAGTTATTTACATACCAAATGCGGGAACGCTTGGTTCCCGGATGAGTGTTTGGAGGCCCGAGCTTGCGAGCGCTGCCATAGAACGAATCCGGGAACCAAGTTCACGCATGAGGAGTGTAAAATATTTTTTGTACGAAAAGTATAAAACTAATAACAGTCCATACAAAGAAATGAAGTTCTTCAAGTAGTTATTTTGATAATTGTCAAAGTTGCACTATAAATATAAACACACAAAATTAATTTGTCTAATATATTAGAAAACAATTAAAATATTTATAATATTTACCGTATTCACTTGTACATTTATTATATTTCTTATTTGTATGGAGATAACTAACATTACATTTGTAGGTTATGTATTTTACAGCTGTCATATCGGGCAGATTTTATTGCCAACATTGGTAACCAAATGCACTAAATTTGTTATTTTTAAATTCAATTTCATGCTTATTCCATCATTGTTTGTATTAATATTATGTAAAAAAATGTGCGAAATAATATATTATTTTATTATATATACAATTTATTAATAATCGCTTTAGAAATAGGAATGCTCTCGTCGAAATTTCCCGGTTGTCTATCTGGTGGAGACCTGGGAAATGGACATTTCGGGCGTTGCTTAGGCAACGCTAAACAACACATTTCAATGTATGAGTACAAAATAGCTGTTTTCAGCTTGCAAAAACACACAAAATGCTGTTTTCAAGTATTTAAACTGTCATGTTCATGTTTCTGTCGTTTATAATGGCTAATGTTGGTGAATTCAAGATAAAATTGCTGTTTTAAGCTTGCAAAAACATACAAAATGCTGTTTTCAAATATTTAAACTGTCATATTCATGTTTCTGTCGTGTATAATGGCTATTGTTGGTGAAATCAAGATAAAATTGGTGTTTTTAGCATGCAAAAGCATACAAAACGCCGTTTTGAAGTATTTAAACTGTAATATTCATGTATTTGTCGTGTGTAATGGCATATGTTTGCAAAATCAAGATAAAATAGCTGTTTTCAGCTTGCAAAAACATACCAATTGCTGTTTTCATGTATTTAAATTGTCATATTCATGTTTCTGTCGTGTATAATAGCTAATGTTCGTGAAATCAAGATAAATTGCTGTTTTAAGCATGCAAAAGCATACAAAACGCCTTTTTCAAGTATTTAAACTGTCATATTCATGTATATGTCGTGTGTAATGGCTTATGTTTGCAAAATCTAGATAAAATAGCTGTTTTCAGCTTGCAAAAACATACAAAACGCTGTTTTCAAGTATTTAAACTGTCATATTTATGTTTCTGTCGTGTATAATGACTAATGTTGGTGAAATCAAATAAAATTGCTGTTTTAAATTTGAAAACAAATACAAAACGCTGTTTCCAAGTATTTTAACTGTCATATTCATGTTTCTGTCGTGTATAATGGCTAATGTTGGTGAATTCAAGATAAAATTGCTGTTTTATGCTTGCAAAAACATACAAAACGCTGTTTTCAAGTATTCAAACTGTCATATTCATGTTTCTGTCGTGTTTAATGGCTAATGTTGGTGAAATCAAGATAATATTACTGTTTTAAGCATGCAAAAGCATACAAAACGCCGTTTTCAAGTATTTAAACTGTCATATTCATGTATATGTCGTGTGTAATGGCTTATGTTTGCAAAATTAAGATAAAATAGCTGCTTTCAGCTTGCAAAAACATACGAAATGCTGTTTTTAAGTATTTAAACTGTCATATTCATGTATATGTCGTGATTAAAGGCTAATGTTTGCAAAATCAAGGTAAAATAACTGTTTTCAGCTTGCACAAACATACAAAATGCTGTTTTCAAGTATTTAAACTGTCATACTTATGTGTCTGTCGTGTATAATGATAATGTTGGTGAAATCAAGATAAAATTGTAGTTTTAAGCATGCAAAAGCTTACATAACGCCGTTTTCAAATATTTAAACTGTCATATTCATGTATTTGTCGTGTGTAATGGCTTATGTTTGCAAAATCAAGACAAAATAGCTGTTTTTAACTTGCAACAACATACAAAATACTGTTTATAAGTATTTAAACTGTCATATTCATGATTCTGTTGTGTATAATGACTACTGTTAGTGAAATCAAGATAAAATTGCTGTTTTAAACTTGAAAACAAATACAAAACGCTGTTTTCAAGTATTTAAACTGTCATATTCAGGTTTCTGTCGTGTATAATGGCTAATGTTGGTGAATTCAGATAAAATTGGTGTTTTAAGTTTGCAAAAACATACAAAACGCTGTTTTCAAGTATTTAAACTGTCATATTAATGTTTCTGTCGTGTTTAATGGCTAATGTTGGTGAAATCAAGATAAAATTGCTGTTTTAAGCATGCAAAAGCATACAAAACGCCGTTTTCTAGTATTTAAACTGTCATATTCATGTATGTGTCGTGTGTAATGGCTTATGTTTGCAAAATCAAAATAAAATAGCTGTTTTCAGCTTGCAAAAACATACAAAATGCTGTTTTTAAGTATTTAAACTGTCATATTCATGTATATGTCGTGATTAATGGCTTATGTTTGCAAAATCAAGGTAAAATAACTGTTTTCAGCTTGCACAAACATACAAAATGCTGTTTTCAAGTATTTAAACTGTCATACTTATGTGTCTGTCGTGTATAATGATAATGTTGGTGAAATCAAGATAAAATTGTAGTTTTAAGCATGCAAAAGCTTACATAACGCCGTTTTCAAATATTTAAACTGTCATATTCATGTATTTGTCGTGTGTAATGGCTTATGTTTGCAAAATCAAGATAAAATAACTGTTTTCAGCTTGCACAAACATACAAAATGCTGTTTTTATGTATTTAAACTGTCATATTCATGTATATGTCGTGTGTAATAGCTTATGTTTACAAAATCAAGATAAAATAGCTTTTTCAGCTTGCAAAAACATACATAATGCTGTTTTCAAGTATTTAAACTGTCATATTCATGTATATGTCGTGTGTAATTGCTTATTTTTGCAAAATCAAGATAAAATAGCTGTTTTCAGCTTGCAAAAACACACAAAATGCTGTTTTCAAGTATTTAAACTGTCATATTCATGTATATGTCGTGTGTAATGGCTTATGTTTGCAAAATCTAGATAAAATAGCTGTTTACAGCTTGCAAAAACATACAAAACGCTGTTTTCAAGTATTTAAACTGTCATAGTCATGTTTCTGTCGTGTATTATGACTAATGTTGGTGAAATCAAGATAAAATTTCAGTTTTAAGCATGCAAAAGCATACATAACGCCGTTTTTAAGTATTTAAAACTGTCATATTCATGTATATGTCGTGTGTAATGGCTTATGTTTGCAAAATCAAGATAAAATAGGTATTTTCAGTTTGCAAAAACATACAAAATACTGTTTTCAAGTATTTAAAATGTCATATTCATGTATATGTCGTGTGTAACGGCTTATTTTTGCAAAATCAAGATAAAATTGCTGTTTTAAGCACGCAAAACCATACATAACGCCGTTTTCAAGTATTTAAACTGTCATATTCTTGTATATGTCGTGTGTAATGGCTTATGTTTGCAAAATCAAGACAAAATAGCTGTTTTCAACCTGCAACAACATACAAACTACTGTTTATAAGTATTTAAACTGTCATATTCATGATTCTGATGTGTATAATGACTACTGTTAGTGAAATCAAGATAAAATTGCTGTTAAAGTTTGAAAACAAATACAAAACGCTATATTCAAGTATTTAAACTGTCACATTCATGTTTCTGTCGTGTATAATGGCTTTTGTTGGCGAATTCAAGATAAAATTGCTGTTTTAAGCATGCAAAAACATACATAATGCTGTTTTTAAGTATTCAAACTGTCATATTCATGATTCTGTAGTGTATAATGGCTTATGTTGGTGAAATCAAGATAAAATTGCTGTTTTAAGCATGCAAAAGCATACAAAACGCCGTTTTCAAGTATTTAAACTAACATATTCATGTATGTGTCGTGTGTAAAAGCTTATGTTTGCAAAATCAAGATAAAATAGCTGTTTTCAGCTTGCAAAAACATACAAAATGCTGTTTTTAAGTATTTAAACTGTCATATTCATGTATATGTCGTGATTAATGGCTTATGTTTGCAAAATCAAGGTAAAATAACAGTTTTCAGCTTGCACAAACATACAAAATGCGGTTTTCAAGTATTTAAACTGTCATATTCATGTTTCTTTCGTGTATAATGTTTAATGTTGGTGAAATCAAGATAAAATTGGTGTTTTAAGCATGCAAAAGCATACAAAACACCGTTTTCAAGTATTCAAACTGTCATATTCATGTATATGTCGTGATTAATGGCTTATGTTTGCAAGATCAAGATAAAATAACTGTTTTCAGCTTGCACAAACATACAAAATGCTGTTTCCAAGTATTTAAACTGTCATATTCATGTTTCTGTCGTGTATAATGGCTAAAGTTGGTGAAATCAAGATAAAATTGCAGTTTTAACCATGCAAAAGCATACAAAACGCCGTTTTCAAGTATTTAAACTGTCATATTCATGTATATGTCGTGTGTAATGGCTTATGTTTGCAAAATCAAGATAAAATAGCTGTTTTCAGCTTGCAAAAACATTCATAATGCTGTTTTTAAGTATTTAAACTGTCATATTCATGTTTCTGTCGTGTATAATGGTTAATGTTGGTAAATTCAAGATATAATTGGTATTTTAAGCTTGCAAATACATACAAAATGCTGTTTTCAAGTATTTAAACTGTCATATTCATGATTCTGTAGTGTATAATGGCTTATGTTGGTGAAATCAATATAAAATTGCTGTTTTAAGCATGCAAAAGCATTAAAAACGCCGTTTTCAAGTATTTAAACTGTCATATTCATGTATATGTCGTGTGTAATGGCTTATGTTTGCAAAATCAAGATAAAATAGCTGATTTCAGCTTGCAAAAACTTACAAAATACTGTTTCAAGTAATTAAACTGTCATATTCATGTATATGTCGTATGTAATGTTTTATGTTTGCAAAATCAAAATAAAATAGCTGTTTTCAGCTTGACAAAAACATGCAAAACCCTGTTTTCAAGTATTTGAATTGTCATATACATGTTTCTGTCGTGTATAATAGCTAATTTTGGTGAAATCATTTAAAATTGCTGTTTTAAGCATGCAAAACCATACATAACGCCGTTTTCAAGTATTTAAACTGTCATATTCATGTATGTGTAGTGTGTAATGGCTTACGTTTGCAAAATCAAGACAAAATAGTTGTTTTCAACTTGCAACAACATACAAAATACTGTTTATAAGTATTCAAACTGTCATATTCATGTTTCTTTCGTGTATAATGGCTAATGTTGGTGAAATCAAGATAAAATTGGTGTTTTAAGCATTCAAAAGCATGCAAAACGCCGTTTTCAAGTATTTAAACTGTCATATTTATGTATATGTCGTGATTAATGGCTTATGTTTGCAAAATCAAGATAAAATAACTGTTTTCAGCTTGCACAAACATACAAAATGCTGTTTTCAAGTATTTAAACTGTCATATTCATGATTCTGTAGTGTATAATGGCTTATGTTGGTAAAATCAAGATAAAATTGCTGCTTTAAGCATGCAAAAGCATACAAAATGCCGTTTTCAAGTATTTAAACTGTCATATTCTTGTATATGTCGTGTGTAATGGCTTATGTTTGCAAAATCAAGACAAAATAGCAGTTTTTAACTTGCAACAACATACAAAATACTGTTTATAAGTATTTAAACTGTCATATTCATGATTCTGTTGTGTATAATGACTACTATTAGTGAAATCAAGATAAAATCGCTGTTTTAAACTTGAAAACAAATACAAAATGCTGTTTTCAAGTATTTAAACTGTCATATTCAGGTTTCTGTCGTGTATAATGGCTAATGTTGGTGAATTCAAGATAAAATTGGTGTTTTAAGTTTGCAAAAACATACAAAACGCTGTTTTCAAGTATTTAAACTGTCATATTAATGTTTCTGTCGTGTTTAATGGCTAATGTTGGTGAAATCAAGATAAAATTGCTGTTTTAAGCATGCAAAAGCATACAAAACGCCGGTTTCAAGTATTTAAACTGTCATATTCATGTATGTGTCGTGTGTAATGGCTTATGTTTGCAAAATCAAAATAAAATAGCTGTTTTCAGCTTGCAAAAACATACAAAATGCTGTTTTTAAGTATTTAAACTGTCATATTCATGTATATGTCGTGATTAATGGCTTATGTTTGCAAAATCAAGGTAAAATAACTGTTTTCAGCTTGCACAAACATACAAAATGCTGTTTTCAAGTATTTAAACTGTCATATTCATGTATATGCCGTGTGTAATGGCTTATGTTTGCAAAATCAAGATAAAATAGTTATTTTCAGCTTGCAAAAACATACAAAATACTGTTTTCAAGTATTTAAACTGTCATATTCTTGTATATGTCGAGTGTAATGGCTTATGTTTGCAAAATCAAGACAAAATAGCTGTTTTCAGTTTGCAAAAACAAACAAAATACTGTTTTCAAATATTTAAACTGTCATATTCATGTATATGTCGTGTGTAATGGCTTATGTTTGCAAAATCAAGATAAAATAGCTGTTTTCAGCTTGCAAAAACATACAAAATACTGTTTTTAAGTATTTAAACTGTCATATTCATGTTTCTGTCGTGTATAATGACTAATGTTGGTGAAATCAAGATAAAAAATCAGTTTTAAGCATGCAAAACATAACGCCGTTTTCAAGTATTTAAACTGTCATATTCTTGTATATGTCGTGTGTAATGGCTTATGTTTGCAAAATCAAGATAAAATAGCTGTTTTCAGCTTGCAAAACATACAAAACCCTGTTTTCAAGTATTTAAACTGTCATATTCATGTATATGTCATGTGTAATGGCTTATGTTTGCAAAATCAAGATAAAATAACTGTTTTCAGCTTGCACAAACATTCAAAACGCTGTTTTCAAGTATTTTAAACGGTCATATTCATGTATATGCCGTGTGTAATGGCTTATGTTTGCAAAATCAAGATAAAATAGTTATTTTCAGCTTGCAAAAACATACAAAATACTGTTTTCAAGTATTTAAACTGTCATATTCTTGTATATGTCGAGTGTAATGGCTTATGTTTGCAAAATCAAGACAAAATAGCTGTTTTCAGTTTGCAAAAACAAACAAAATACTGTTTTCAAATATTTAAACTGTCATATTCATGTATATGTCGTGTGTAATGGCTTATTTTTGCAAAATCAAGATAAAATAGCTGTTTTCAGCTTGCAAAAACATACAAAACGCTGTTGTCAAGTATTTGAATTGTCATATACATGTTTCTGTCGTGTATAATGGCTAATTTTGGTGAAATCATTTAAAATTGCTGTTTTACGCATGCGAAACCATACATAACGCCGTTTTCAAGGATTTATACTGTCATATTCTTGTATATGTCGTGTGTAATGGCTTATGTTTGCAAAATCAAGACAAAATAGCAGTTTTCAACATGCAACAACATACAAAATACTGTTTAAAGGTATTTAAACTGTCATATTCATGATTCTGTTGTATATAATGACTACTGTTAGTGAAATCAAGATAAAATTGCTTTTTTAAGCTTAAAAACACATACAAAACGCTGTTTTCAAGTATTTAAACTGTCACATTCATGTTTCTGTCGTGTATAATGGCTAATGTTGGTGAAATCAAGATAAAATTGCTGTTTTAAGCATGCAAAAGCATACAAAACGCCGTTTTCAAGTATTTAAACTGTCATATTCATGTATTGTCGTGTGTAATGACTTATGTTTGCAAAATCAAAATAAAATAGCAGTTTTCAGCTTGCAAAAACACACAAAATGCTGTTTTCAGGTATTTAAACTGTCATATTCATTTTTCTGTCGTGTATAATGGCTAATGTTGGTGAATTCAAGATAAAATTGCTGTTTAAGGCATGCAAAAGCATACAAAACGCCGTTTTCAAGTATATAAACTGTCATAATCATGTATATGTCGTGTGTAATGGCTTATGTTTGCAAAATCAAGATAAAATAGCTGTTTTCAGCTTGCAAAAACATACCAATTGCTGTTTTCAAGTATTTAAACTGTCATTTTTATTATTCTGTCGTGTATAATAGCTAATTTTGGTGAAATCAAGATAAAATTGCTGTTTTAAGTATGCAAAAGCATACATAACGCCGTTTTCAAGTATTTAAACTGTCATATTCATGTATATGTCGTGTGTAATGGCTTATGTTTTCAAAATCAAGATAAAATAGCTGTTTTCAGCTTGCAAAAACATACTTAACCCTGTTTTCAAGTATTTAAACTGTCATACTTATGTTTCTGACGTGTATAATGACTAATGTTGGTGAAATCAAGATAAAATTGCAGTTTTAAGCATGCAAAAGCATACATAACGCCGTATTCAAGTATTTAAACTGTCATATTCATGTATATGTCGTGTGTAATGGCTTATGTTTGCAAAATCAAGATAAAATAGCTGTTTTCAGCTTGCAAAAACATACAAAATACTGTTTTTAAGTATTTAAACTGTCATATTCATGATTCTGTTGTGTATAATGACTACTGTTAGTGAAATCAAGATAAAATTGCTGTTTTAAGTTTGAAAACCATACAAAACGCTGTTTTCAAGTATTTAAACTGTCACATTCATGTTTCTGTCGTGTATAATGGCTAATGTTGGTGAAATCAAGATAAAATTTCTGTTTTAAGCATGCAAAAGCATACAAAACGCCGTTTTCAAGTATATAAACTGTCATATTCATGTATATGTCGTGTGTAATGGCTTATGTTTGCAAAATCAAGATTAAAGAGCTGTTTTCAGCTTGCAAAAACACACAAAATACTGGTTTCAGGTATTTAAACTGTCATATTCATTTTTCTGTCGTGTATAATGGCTAATGTTGGTGAATTCAAGATAAAATTGCTGTTTTAAGCTTGTATAAACATACAAAATGTTGTTTTCAAGTATATAAACTGTCATATTCACGTTTCTGTATGCAAATGCATACAAAACGCCGTTTTCAAGTTTATAAACTGTCATAATCATGTATATGTCGTGTGTAATGGCTTATGTTTGCAAAATCTAGATAAAAAAGCTGTTTTCAGCTTGCTAAAACATACCAATTGCTGTTTTCAAGTATTTAAACTGTCATATTCATGTTTCTGTCGTGTATAATAGCTAATTTTGGTGAAGTCAAGATAAATTGCTGTTTTAAGCATGCAAAAGCATACAGAACGCTGTTTTCAAGTATTTAAATTGTCATATTCATGTATATTTCGTGTATAATGGCTTATGTTTGCAAAATCAAAATAAAATAGCTGTTTTCAGCTTGCAAAAACATACAAAACGCTGTTTTCAAGTATTTAAACTGTCATACTTATGTTTCTGTCGTGTATAATGACTAATGTTGGTCAAATCAAGATAAAATTGCAGTTTTAAGCATGCAAAAGCATACATAACGCCGTTTTCAAGTATTTAAACTGTCATATTCATGTATATGTCGTGATTAATGGCTTATGATTGCAAAATTTAGATAAAATAACTATTTTCAGCTTGCACAAACATACAAAATGCTGTTTTCAAGTATTTAAACTGTCATATTAATGTTTCTGTCGTGTATAATGGCTAATGTTTGTGAAATCAAGATAAAATTTGTGTTTTGAGCATGCAAAAGCATTAGTGATGTGTCGTTCGTTCAATTTTAGTGAGTCAGTTCATAATGCTCCGCTCCCTAAACTGAGTCGTTCAATGTGAGTCGTTCACTTGAACGACTCTTTACAAACGCGCAAGCGCTCTTCATGTGTGCTGTGAACTGTGAGCAGCGGAGCTACTGAGTGAGCTGAGCGGTATGCTAGAGTGCAGCACCCAGCTCCAGCACGTGAACGAGAGCTGAAAGTCTGAGCCATGTGCACTGTGAGTCGTGAGCCGTAAAAATCATTTCATTCAGCTGAGCTACTGTGCTATTTAGAGAGCGGTGTGCTGCTGAGCCATGTGCCGTACTGTGAGAATTAAAGAGCCGTTCGTTCATGGCTCACTGAAGTGAGTCGTTCAAAATGAACGACTCGTTCATGAACGACACATCACTAAAAAGCATACAAAACACCGTTTTGAAGTATTTAAACTGTCATATTCATGTATTTGTCGTGTGTAATGGCATATGTTTGCAAAATCAAGATAAAATAGCTGTTTTCAGCTTGCAAAAACATACAAAACGCTGTTTTCAAGTATTTAAACTGTCATATTCATGTATATGTCGTGTGTAATGGCTTATGTTTGCAAAATCAAGATAAAATAACTGTTTTCAGCTTGCACAAACATACAAAACGCTGTTTTCAAGTATTTAAAACTGTCATATTCATGTATATGTCGTGTGTAATGGCTTATGTTTGCAAAATCAAGATAAAATAGTTATTTTCAGCTTGCAAAAACATACAAAATACTGTTTTCAAGAATTTAAACTGTCATATTCATGTATATGTCGTGTGTAACGGCTTATTTTTGCAAAATCAAGATAAAATAGCTGTTATCAGCTTGCAAAAACATGCAAAATACTGTTTATAAGTATTTAAACTGTCATATTCATGATTCTGTTGTGTATAATGACTACTGTTAATGAAAGCAAGATAAAATTGCTGTTTTAAGTTTGACAACAAATACAAAACGCTGTTTTCATGTATTAAAACTGTCACATTCAGGTTTCTGTCGTGTATAATGGCTAATGTTGGTGATATCAAGAAAACATTGCTGTTTTAAGCATGCAAAAACATACAAAACGCCGTTTTCAAGTATTGAAACTGTCATATTCATGTATATTTCGTGTTTAATGGCTTATGTTTGCAAAATCAAAATAAAATAGCAGTTTTCAGCTTGCAAAAACACACAAAATGCTGTTTTCAGGTATTTAAACTGTCATATACATGTATATGTCGTGTGTAATGGCTTATGTTTGAAAAATCAAGATAAAATAGCTGTTTTCAGTTTGCAAAAACGTAGAAAATACTGTTTTCAAATATTTAAACTGTCATATTCATGTATATGTCATGCGTAATGGCTTATTTGTGCAAAATCAAGATAAAATAGCTGTTTTCAGCTTGCAAAAACATACAAAACGCTGTTTTCAAGTATTTAAACTGTCATACTTATGTTTCTGTCGTGTATAATAACTAATGTTGGTAAAATCAAGATAAAATTGCTGTTTTAGGCATGCAAAAGCATACAAAACGCCGTTTTCAAGTTTATAAACTGTCATAATCATGTATATGTCGTGTGTAATGGCTTATGTTTGCAAAATCAAGATAAAATAGCTGTTTTCAGCTTGCAAAAACATACCAATTGCTGTTTTCAAGTATTTAAACTGTCATATTCATGTTTCTGTCGTGTATAAAAGCTAATTTTGGTGAAATCAAGATAAATTGCTGTTTTAAGCATGCAAAAGCATACAGAACGCTGTTTTAAAGTATTTAAATTGTCATATTAAAGTATATGTCGTGTGTAATGGCTTATGTTTGCAAAATCAAGACAAAGTAGAAGTTTTCAACATGCAACAACATACAAAATACTGTTTATAAGTATTTAAACTGTCATAATTATGTTCATGTCGTGTGTAATGGCTTATGTTTGAAAAATCAAGATAAAATAGCTGTTTTCAGTTTGCAAAAACAAACAAAATACTGTTTTCAAATATTTAAACTGTCATATTCATGTATATGTCGTGTGTAATGGCTTATTTTTGCAAAATCAAGATAAAATAGCTGTTTTCAGCTTGCAAAAACACACAAAATGCTGTTTTCAAGTATTTAAACTGTCATATTTATGATTCTGTTGTATATAGTGACTAATGTTGGTGAAATCAAGATAAAATTGCTGTTTTAAGCATGCATAAGCATACAAAACGCCGTTTTCAAGTATTTAAACTGTCATATTCATGTATTGTCGTGTGTAATGGCTTATGTTTACAAAATCAAAATAAAAGAGCTGTTTTCAGCTTGCAAAAACACACAGAATGCTGTTTTAAAGTTTTTAAACAGTCATATTCATTTTTCTGTCATGTGTAATGGCTTATGTTTGCAAAATCAAGATAAAATAGCTGTTTTCAGCTTGCAAAAACATACAAAATACTGTTTTTAAGTATTAAAACTGTCATATTTATGATTCTGTTGTATATAATGACTACTGTTAGTGAAATCAAGATAAAACTGCTTTTTTAAGCTTGAAAACACATACAACACGCTGTTTTCAAGTATTTAAACTGTCACATTCATGTTTCTGTCGTGCATAATGGCTAATGTTGGTGAAATCAAGATAAAATTGCTGTTTTAAGCTTGCAAAAACATACAAAACGCTGTTTACAAGTATTTAAACTGTCATATTCATGTATATGTCGTGTGTAATGGCTTATGTTTGCAAAATCAAGATAAAATAGCTGTTTTCAGCTTGCAAAAACATACCAATTGCTGTTTTCAAGTATTTAAACAGTCATATTTATTTTTCTGTCGTGTATGATGGCTAATGTTGGTGAATTCAAGATAAAATTGCTGTTTTAAGCTTGCATAAACATACAAAATGTTGTTTTCAAATATATAAACTGTCATATTCACGTTTCTGTCGTGTATAATAGCTAATGTTGGTGAAATCAAGATAAAATTGCTGTTTTAGGCATGCAAAAGCATACAAAACGCCGTTTTCAAGTTTATAAACTGTCATAATCATGTATATGTTGTGTGTAATGGCTTATGTTTGAAAAGTCAAGATAAAATAGCTGTTTTCAGCTTGCAAAAACATACCAATTGCTGTTTTCAAGTATTTAAACTGTCATATTCATGTTTCTGTCGTGTATAATAGCTAATTTTGGTAAAATTAAGATAAATTGCTGTTTTAAGCATGCAAAAGCATACAGAACGCAGTTTTCAAGTATTTAAATTGTCATATTCATGTATATGTCGTGTATAATGGCTTATGTTTGCAAAATCAAGATAAAATAGCTGTATTTAGCTTGCAAAAACATACAAAACACTGTTTTCAAGTATTTGAATTGTCATATACCTGTTTCTGTCGTGTATAATGGCTAATTTTGGTGAAATCATTTAAAATTGCTGTTTTAAGCATGCAAAACCATACATAACGCCGTTTTCAAGGATTTAAACTGTCATATTCTTGTATATGTCGTGTGTAATGGATTATGTTTGCAAAATCAAGACAAAATAGCAGTTTTCAACATGCAACAACATACAAAATACTGTTTATAAGTATTTAAACTGTCATATTCATGATTCTGTTGTGTATAATGACTACTGTTAGTGAAATCAAGATAAAATTGCTGTTTTAAGTTTGAAAACAAATACAAAACGTTGTTTTCAAGTATTTAAACTGTCACATTCATGTTTTTGTCGTTTATAATGGCTAATGTTGGCGAATTCAAGATAAAATTGATGTTTTAAGCTTGTAAAAACATACAAAACGCTGTTTTCAAGTATTTAAACTGTCATATTCATGATTCTGTAGTGTATAATGGCTTATGTTGGTGAAATCAAGATTAAATTGCTGTTTTAAGCATGCAAAAGCATACAAAACGCCGTTTTAAAGTATTTAAACTGTCATATTCTTGTATTTGTCGTGTGTAATGGCATATGTTTGCAAAATCAAGATAAAATAGCTGTTTTCAGCTTGCAAAAACATACAAAACGCTGTTTTCAAGTATTTAAACTGTCATATTCATGTATATATTGTGTGTAATGGCTTATGTTTGTAAAATCAAGATAAAATAACTGTTTTCAGCTTGCACAAACATACAAAACGCTGTTTTCAAGTATTTAAAACTGTCATATTCATGTATATGTCGTGTTTAATGGCTTATGTTTGCAAAATCAAAATAAAATAGCTGTTTTCAGCTTGACAAAAACATGCAAAACGCTGTTTTCAAATATTTGAATTGTCATATACATGTTTCTGTCGTGTATAATGGCTAATGTTGGTGAAATCAAGATAAAATTTGTGTTTTAAACATGCAAAAGCATACAAAACGCGTTTAAAAGTATTCAAACTGTCATATTTATGTATATGTCGTGTGCAATGGCATATGTTTGCAATATCAAGATAAAATAGCTGTTTTCAGCTTGCAAAAACATACCAATTGCTGTTTTCATGTATTTAAACTGTCATATTCATGTTTCTGTTGTGTATAATAGCTAATGTTGGTGAAATCAAGATAAATTGCTGTTTTAAGCATGCAAAAGCATACAAAACGCCGTTTTCTAGTATTTAAACTGTCATATTCATGTATATGTCGTGTGTAATGGCTTATGTTTGCAAAATCAAGATAAAATAGCTGTTTTCAGCTTGTAAAAACATACAAAATGCTGTTTTCAATTATTTAAACTGTCATATTCATGTTTCTGTCGTGTATAATGGCTAATGTTGGTGAAATCAAGATAAAATTGCTGTTTTAAGCATGCAAAAGCATACAAAACGCCGTTTTCAAGTATTTAAACTGTCATATTCATGTATATGTCGTGTGTAATGGCCTATGTTTGCAAAATCAAGATAAAATAGCTGTTTTCATCTTGCAAAAACATACAAAATACTGTTTTTAAGTATTTAAACTGTCATATTCATGATTCTGTTGTGTATAATGACTACTGTTAGTGAAATCAAGATAAATTTGCTGTTTTAAGCTTGAAAACACATACAAAACGCTGTTTTCAAGTATTTAAACTGTCACATTCATGTTTCTGTCGTGTATAATGGCTAATGTTGGTGAAATCAAGATAAAATTGCTGTTTTAAGCATGCAAAAGCATACAAAACGCCGTTTTCAAGTATTTAAACTGTCATATTCATGTATTGTCGTGTGTAATGGCTTATATTTGCAAAATCAAAATAAAAGAGCTGTTTTCAGCTTGCAAAAACACACAAAATGCTATTTTCAAGTATTTAAACAGTCATATTCATTTTTCTGTCGTGTGTAATGGCTAATGTTGGTGAAATCAAGATAAAATAGCTGTTTTCAGCTTGCAAAAAAATACCAATTGCTGTTTTCAAGTATTTAAACTGACATATTCATGTTTCTGTCGTGTATAATAGCTAATTTTGGTGAAATTAAGATAAAATTGCTGTTTTAAGTATGCAAAAGCATACATAACGCCGTTTTCAAGTATTTAAACTGTCATATTCATGTATATGTCGTGTGTAATGGCTTATGTTTGAAAAATCAAGATAAAATAGCTGTTGTCAGCTTGCAAAAACATACAAAACGCTGTTTTCAAGTATTTGAATTGTCATATACATGTTTCAGTCGTGTATAATGGCTAATTTTGGTGAAATCAAGATAAAATTGCTGTTTTAAGCATGCAAAACCATACATAACGCCGTTTTCAAGTATTTAAACTGTCATATTCATGTATATGTTGTGTGTAATGGCTTATGTTTGAAAAATCAAGATAAATAAGCTGTTTTCAGCTTGCAAAAACATACAAAATACTGTTTTCAAATATTTAAACTGTCATATTCTTGTATATGTCGTGTGTAATGGCTAATGTTGGTGAATTCAAAATAAAATTGCTGTTTTAAGCTTGCATAAACATACAAAATGTTGTTTTCAAGTATATAAACTGTCATATTCACGTTTCTGTCATGTATAATAGCTAATGTTGGTGAAATCAAGATAAAATTGCAGTTTTAAGCATGCAAAAGCATACATAACGCTGTTTTCAAGTATTTAAACTGTCATATTCATGATTCTGTAGTGTATAATGGCTTATGTTGGTGAAATCAAGATTAAAATGCTGTTTTAAGCATGCAAAAGCATACAAAACGCCATTTTCAAGTGTTTAAACTGTCATATTCATGTATTTGTCGTGTGTAATGGCATATGTTTGCAAAATCAAGATAAAATAGCTGTTTTCAGCTTGCAATAACATACAAAACTCTGTTTTCAAGTATTTAAACTGTCATATTCATGTATATGTCGTGTGTAATGGCTTATGTTTGTAAAATCAAGATAAAATAACTGTTTTCAGCTTGAACAAACATACAAAATGCTGTTTTCAAGTATTTAAAACTGTCATATTCATGTATATGTCGTGTTTAATGGCTTATGTTTGCAAAATCAAAATAAAATAGCTGTTTTCAGCTTGACAAAACATGCAAAACGCTGTTTTCAAGTATTTGAATTGTCATATACATGTTTCTGTCGTGTATAATGGCTAATGTTGGTGAAATCAAGATAAAATTTGTGTTTTAAACATGCAAAAGCATACAAAACGCGTTTACAAGTATTTAAACTGTCATATTTATGTATATGTTGTGTGCAATGGCATATGTTTGCAATATCAAGATAAAATAGTTGTTTTCAGCTTGCAAAAACATACCAATTGCTGTTTTCATGTATTTAAACTGTCATATTCATGTTTCTGTTGTGTATAATGGCTAATGTTGGTGAAATCAAGATAAAGATGCTGTTTTAAGCATGCAATAGCATACAAAACGCCGTTTTCAAGTATTTAAACTGTCATATTCATGTATTGTCGTGTGTAATGGCTTATGTTTGCAAAATCAAGGTAAAAGAGCTGTTTTCAGCTTGCAAAAACATACAAAACGCTGTTTTTAAGTATTTAAACTGTCATATTCATGTATATGTCGTGTGTAATGGCTTATGTTTGCGAAATCAAGATAAAATAGCTGTTTCAGCTTGCAAAAACATACAAAATGCTGTTTTCAAGTATATAAACTGTCATATTCACGTTTCTGTCGTGTATAATAGCTAATGTTGGTGAAATCAAGATAAAATTGCTGTTTTAGGCATGCAAAAGCATACAAAACGCCGTTTTCAAGTATATAAACAGTCATAATCATGTATATGTCGTGTGTAATGGCCTATGTTTGCAAAATCAAGATAAAATAGCAGTTTTCAGCTTGCAAAAACACACAAAATGCTGTTTTCAAGTATTTAAACTGTCATATGCATGTTTCTGTCGTGTATAATGGCTAATGTTGGTGAAATGAAGATAAAATTGCTGTTTTAAGCATGCAAAAGCATACAAAACGCCGTTTTGAATTATTTAAACTGTCATATTCGTGTATATGTCGTGTGTAATGGCTTATGTTTGCAAAATCAAGATAAAATAGCTGTTTTCAGCTTGCAAAAACACACAAAATGCTGTTTTTAAGTATTTTAACTGCCATATTCATGTATATCTCGTGAGTAATGGCTTATGTTTCAAAATCAAGATAAAATAGCTGTTTTCAGCTTGCAAAAACATACAAAATGCTGTTTTCAAGTATATAAACTGTCATATTTATGTTTCTGTCGTGTATAATGGCTAATGTTGGTGAAATCAAGATAAAATTGCTGTTTTAGGCATGCAAAAGCATACAAAACGCCGTTTTCAAGTATTTAAACTGTCATAATCATGTATATGTCGTGTGTTATGGCTTATGTTTGCAAAATCAAGATAAAATAGCAGTAGTGTAGCTAGGGGGTTCTGGCTCACAACCAACCATTGTGCTACAACTGCCCGGCGCGCACCTTCACGTAACCTAGTTCAAGGTCGGCCACGGCGTAGACGTAGACGTCCACGCATTCTCAAGGTCATCTCGAACTGCCCGTCGCGCACCTTCACGTAACCTAGTTCAAGGTCAGCCGCGGTATAGACGTATTCGTCCACGCATTCTCAAGTTCATCTCGAACCCCACTAACGCACCCCCTATCGGTAAGGGTTGCGGGGCAGTTGTAGCACAGTAGCGTAACGTGAAGCGTTGCGTACAGCACAGTAGCGTAACGTGAAGCGTTGTTACGTCATACGCAAGTAGGGGTTGACCACCCCCAGCGGGGCAGTTGTAGCACAGTAGCGTAAAGTGAAGCGTTGCGTAGAGCACAGTAGCGTAACGTGAAGCGTTGTTGCGTCATACGCACAGGAATCAACACGTTCGTTGCGTAACAGCACAGCACAGTGGCGTGACGTAAAGCGTTGTTACGTCATAAGCACAGGAATCAACACGTTCGTTGTGTAACATTACGCAATATTAAAACACGCTGTGACATTCCTACATTGTATCATTTCTTCTAAACGCAAATTTTACAGGATATGTTTCCTTTTGAATATTCATAAATTAGTCACACATTGGGACACTCCGACATTGACGACTTTGATGATTTTCGGTATTGGAGTATATAATGAAAATTAGTTATTTTTGACAATTATTTCATGCTTCTTCTATATTAACATGGCTGACAAGAGTAAGAGTGTTAGTAGTTTAAGTGATAAGGTGATTAAAAATATAAGAAGTGCATTACCGTTCATCAAAACAATAACCGAAGTGGAAACATGGCGAAAGCGTATAAATCTAATAATTTTAATTATGAATAAATGTATTAATCAACAAAAAACTACATATAATAAAACAGAAAATTTATTTAAATTAGAAGCAAATTTGTCTGTTTTAAAAGTATATCGTGAGAAATTAAAATGTATAAACTTCAAAACAGGTGCTGGTTTGGGTTTAAAACAACGAAACAATTTAATCTGGCAAGACATAAAGTCAGTTTTTAACAATCGAGTTAGAACGGGTGCAATAATAAATAAGGCAGGCTATAAAGATCCTAAAACATTTTTAGAAAAAGCTACAAATATTTTTAAAAGTAAAATTAGAAATGCGCTAAAATCCTCGGTTGTAAAGGTGAATGTTATATTTAGTGGGGAATTTATTTTACCCTCTTCAGGTAAAATTGAAATGAAAACATTCAACACTATGAATAATATAATTGATAAAAGTACTGATATAGTTGACTGGTATAAAAAGAATGTAATTGAAAAAATTCTGAAGAAGCTTGAAGAATTCCAAGAGCGAGTTTCGGGGTGGGCTCTATGTGAAATACTACACTTGAAACTAAACATTAATAATTTTTCACCAATAACTGGAAGCAATGTATAGATTTTCCTGTTTTGCTATCTCTGAGCAGTAGTTTCTGCTTTAACCCCATAAAAATATATTCTGTTTGCATAAGTAAATAAAATTTCCAATTAAAATGAAAAATATTCCTAAATTTAAGAATATGAACAATTTAAAATTATATGTTTACACTATTGAACAATTTTTAAAGTGTGCCAAATTATAGAATAATCTTCCAAATACAAATTGTATCTAACACTATTTAGCATTTTTTTTATATAATAATAAAACTTATTCTAACTCAATTATTTACGAGATATACCAAAAATACTGAAAGGTTTTCAAGTAAACTACCACTTTCGGTTTATAGATTGCTATCAAAATCTATTCAGCTTGTAACATCAACATTCAAATATGAAATTTAAAAATGATAACTTTATTAAATTTTGAGAAATCGTAGACGAAAATATCGTTTGCGAAAAAAACCCAATAACACAATTGAGATTGTATATATGATGAGTGTAGATAATAGATATAAAAGAAAACATCACAAAGCTTGCAGTCACTTGTTTGTCATTATTGAACGTGTCTGTATCCGATTAAGAAGTAAGTTAACATTTTTATTTTCATAATTATTTAAATTATTTATAATTTCGTTTAAAGATGGTTCGCCAAAATAAGCAATATCCCATTGGAACATATGCATCGAAAAAGCGAATTCAACCTCGTACAGTTGAAGTATCAGCTAAACGAATGACACATGAACAAGTGTCAACTGCTGAGCCAGTGATGCCTGAAGAAGTGACTACTCAACAAAATATGTCTGTTGTGGAGGATGAAACGTTAGCAGAATTTTTCGAACCGAATAACAAACTTATTCCCAAATCTTCAAACAGTCCAGTAAATAGGAAAGTACAGACGTCTAAAGCGTGGAAAATAAATAAACTACTTAACGAATTAAGGTATCCATTAGATAGTAGTTTAACAAAATGGATTAGTGTAGGAATTGATCCGCTAAATTAATTTCAAATAACTGTTAAACTGACAAATAATTTTTCATACTCAGGTATTAATTTTTCATCATTAGAATGGATACGATTTATGCAAAAAAATACAACAATTTTATCTTATTTTAATGGTGTGAATAATATTGATTACGAAATGTTAAATAATTATAATATATATTTTTATTTTATTAATAAAAAGCCAGTTATTTTGTTAAAAAGTGCAAATAATATTAATGAAATATGCTTGGGAGCAGAATCGTATAAAGAACTGATTCATTTAAATTATATCATACAAAACGCTATACAGATGTTACAGTCTTTAGACTTTTATAATTATTATAATAATATTGTAAAAAAAGCACTAGATTGTAATAAGAATAGCATTTTTGCAGATTTATATTATAATATTAATTAATAAGTTATTAAATATAGACAATAGCTTTTGTAAAATAGGTATAAATGAATTAATGCACTATTATCCTGAAATTATACAGGAAGATGTTAAATTTTATAATGTTAAATAAATTTGTAGTTATAGAAGAAAAATATACAATCGTAAATAAGAAGAGTTGAAAAATGCAATAAAATTGTATGGAAATGTTAAATGTATTGAGAAAAAAAAATATATTTATATAAAAATAAATACTTTATGATGTAAATTTTGAAAATAAATGCAAAGAATATAATAATATAAAAAATGGGTTATTTAAAAAAAAATTATTTATAAATCATCATACATAGTTTCATTATTATCGTCTAACAGATTTTTAATTTTGTATACATTGCTTATTGCACATACATATGGTTCACAATGTTCAAAACATCTACGAAGAGATAAACAATTTTTTAATGATTTATACTCATTAAATTCCTTTAAATTTATTATTTTACAGTTGTTTAAATTATACCACAACAAAAATTCTTTTTTATTTGCCCCTTTCACATATATTTTATTAGCTGTTTGCAATATTTTTCGTAAAATATCGCACATGTCTCCATAATCAATGTGCCCATCGCTCCATCGCAGTCCATGATGATTGTGGTACAACCAAATTGCAGTTTTTCTATTTTGTTGGGGTAAATCAGCCCATGCGAACGGAGGTTTTACAAGAAAATGTTGTAATTTAGAACCGTCCCTTAACAGTACAGCAATTTCTTTAGGTACTATAGTATAGTTAATAGCTTGAAAGCCTTGTATATCAACAATGAGTTCCATCTTGCTCGGAGTCAAATTTTAAACTAGTGTTTTTACGTTCCCTGATAGTGGGTTATATTCAACAATGCGATCGTGTATAATGAGAGAGTACGCAGCTGTATTAGCGGGAAAATTTTCACTAGATTCAAATTCAATTCTGATGTCAACCGACGCAGATTTTATAGACTCATTTTGGTTACTACAGTCAATTACAATTAACGGTGCAATGTTTTTAAATTCTTCTAATTTCAAAAACGGAGTAGTATCTCGCCCATAAAGAGCATTTTGTAATTGACAAAACATATGATATGCTAGTGCATATTGATTAATTGTGAAATCCAAATTTAAGTTTTCATATGGGTAACAAATAGAATTCAAATACAATTTAAAATTTGTTAATTTGCAGTGATCAAAGTGACTTGCATCTTTATCAAATTTATTTTTTTTGTCAGTTTGCAATCCAAATATTACAAAACGCGGTTTTTCAAGAGCATTTGAAGTTTTAATAGGCCATACAATTTTTCTTGACTGAGGTATAGAAGGGTATTCATACAAATCCCAACTTCTAAATGCAATTGGTAAATTAATATTATTTTCCAACACTTTTAACAATTTTAATCGTTGCTGATCATCGACAAAAATATGTGGAACACACCATTTTATTTTATTTAAAGATCATTTTAATTCAGCAGAAGACGTGTAGACATTTAAATCATTACGAGCACGTATTAAAATAAGGTCTTGCTTAATGTTTATAATAATTTTATTATAGTCTTCAGCAAATCCGAGTAAAGTTCGTAGAGGAATGCAAACATTAAAGTTCCCATGTGAATCTATTTTATTAGATTTTAGCCCCCAACCAGCATTTTCCAACGCTTGATATTCTGCACTATTTAACGAAACATATCCTTTCATAGTACTACATATGCCAACTAATTTATTTTTTTCAATTTCGGTACCATTTAGAGCATACCTTATTTCTTCGAATAAACTTCCAAAACCATTGTTTATTATTCTTGTATCTGCTGGGGGATCGGTACCATCAGTTTTTTTGAGTTGTCCCTCAATGTATAAGTAACTTTCACTGGGATTTGTGTATATATCTTGTTGTTGAATTTGTATACGAATTTCGTCACTATTATTTATTGTTGTAGCAATATATGGTTGATACGTATGTAATTCTTTTCGTGAAATAGAATTATCGTACTCAATGGCTGAATTAATTTGTAGAATATTGCTCATTTTTAATTTTGAACCCCTGCTGTTTTAAAAAATATATATTTTCAGGTGTTAACCTCTTTGAAATTTGACGAGGAATGAGTTTTTTATACGTATTTAATACTCTTTTATATACAATTCCCATATTATAATTTTTTCAAATGTAATTTTACTGTAATTAGTTCTCCTCGAAAATTAACTAAATCACCGTCTTGATCTATAAGACTTAGCGTAATGTTGTTTATTGTGCGAGTGTTGACTGGTAAATAAATAACATTTGTTGGTACTTCGGATATTTTAAAGCCAGGAGCGCACGACGGATGAAAACTGTATACAGTATGCATAATTTCATTGTTCTTATATGCACCATTCACAATATTACATTCAATTATTATAGAATTAACTTTTGTTATATTTACTGGCAAATTCGATTCGTGTAGTTGAGAAGGTTTTAATACTTTTTTTGAAAAACCTAATAGTGACCCAATACAATCATGAGGTGTAAAATCTATTTCAAGAGTACTTTTTATTTCACATTTTAATGTATTATTATTAGGGCGTAAAGTGAAAAAGTTTTGTTTTTGTCCATGTGATTCCCTTTTAATTTCGTTACTTATTGAAACAAATTCTGCATTTGGATCACCCACTTTTACACGTATATAATTATTTATATCATCAATTTCATACGACCCAATTGGAATTTCTAATTTTTTATTTTTATTATAATAAAATTTGTTATTATAAACGTCAATATTTGGTATCGAATGATACGTTTCAAAATCTACTAGACCAATACAATAATTATCATCCAACTCTATTGGAGGAAAAAAATCTGTACTTATCTCAGACGTATTACCAGTAAGTGTTATAGTCAAAGACATATTTGTAAATGATAATATTTTAATTTATTTTAAAGTATTTATAAGAAAATTTATACATAAATGACCACAATTATATGTGTTATATTTTTGATATTGCTTATAATTATATTGAACATTTACATTGGGACCAAAATATTTTACAAGTTCTTGTGGCGGCGGTAAGTTTCCAAAACTATCAAAATATATTACTTCTCGATCTCGTTTTACAAACGCTATCCAATGGCTTCCTGGTCCATTTTTGTCATCTAAGTTTATAATTGCGCATTCATTTATTTTTGGTTTTTTTGGTAGGGCGTTCCGCATGTAGACTCCACGAAAGTGTGGAATATTTTTTGCAACTTTTTTTAATTCTAAATCGTTTAACGCCCTTTTTGGTAGTTTTTTGATGTCAAAAAAAGTCCCAATCCTTTCTTATATGGTCGCAGATATAGCCCACTACCCTGTTTTCCTAATGCAATGGCTTCCATTTGTCGGTTATGTCTTTCAGCTTCGGCTAATTTTTTTCTAAATGCTGATGCACTATTTACCGCTTTAGCAATACCAGCCGCACCTCCAGCAAGAGCTCCAGTTGCAGATAAACCAGCAAATAGTGGTATTAAAAATGGTAAAATACCACCTGTTTTTGGAACTGGTATTATACGCGATGTTAGTTTAGGATTCTTATATTTCATAGACATTTTTGCTGCTTTTAGAGCAATTTTAATAGCTTTGTTAGGATCTTTAACTTTAGATTTTTTTAATGCTATGCGCGCATCTTTAACGGTTTCACGAAACGACCCCATACCAAATTTTCGTTTTGCTTTCATTGCGTTACTCACAGTCCACGCTGTTACTTTTTCATCAAACGATGCGTCTTTTGCACGAACTCGTTGCCAAGCTTTTTCTTATAATATGAAGTCTACTTGATGTCTATCTTTTAAATTATTATGTTTGGAATACGATATATCATGTTCTTTACAAGCCTCGTCCAGCGGATTGATACCTGTGTCTCCTCTTGCTAATCTTTCTCTAAGTTTAGTTCCAGGTCCACAGTACTGATATCCGGGGATGTGTAGTTCAACTGGGAGATAATTTATGGTTTTATTTAGCAACCCCTGCCCGTATAACAACATTTATGCGACTAATAAAAGTATAAATACGCATTCATTATTTATATCTTTCCAGTAATTAAAATGAAGTTTATTGAACAAAAACAAAAGTTAGACGTAAAAAATTTTGACATTAAACAAAATAATGAATTTGTTAAACACAGCTCCCTTTTACCAAATACTATTCGTTGTATTGTATGCGGTCCATCAAACTGTGGAAAAACAAACGTTATTTTAGGTTTACTAATGCATGAAAATGGGTTAAAATATGCAAATGTATATGTTTATTCCAAATCTCTACAACAGCCTAAATATAAATTTTTAGAAAAATGTTTGCAACGTGTAAAAGGTATGGGTTATTTTCCGTACAATGAAAATATTGATATAGTTAAACCAAAAGAAGCAAAACTAAATTCAGTGTTTATATTTGACGATGTAGTGTGCGACAAACAAGACTGTATGCGAGAATATTTTAGTATGGGTCGTCATAATAAAATTGACTCATTCTATTTATCTCAATCGTATGCAAAAATTCCAAAGCATTTAATTCGAGACAATGCGAATTTAATAATATTATTTAAACAAGATGAAATGAATTTAAAACATATATATATATAAATACAAGTTTCGCGACTGTTATGTTGTAGGAAATTTTTTAGCAGGTATAGCAGTCGTTTGGGCAAAAAATTAAAACGCTCTTTTTAAATAGTCAAGCTTTCGGAAATATTTATTCCTTCTTCAGGACACTATAATACAATAAATACAAAATAGAAATTAAAAGACACACAAAGATAACAATAAGACTTACATTTAGTTGAGATTAAATATAAAATAACATCAATGTAATATGAATACTTAATAGGTGGACTTAACAGCAGAATAATAAAAATATATAACTGTCTTGAAATAATAGTATAACATGAAATATAAATATGAAATAAAATATTGACAGTTCAAAAATATTTTTAAAAAATCAACTACGTACATAAAAAAATAAACTAAATGTCAAAAAATAATCTGTCAAAGTGATGTATGAAGTATAAATATTATGAAATGAATAATAACGGATAAAAAAGAAAAGCAGTTTCAAAATGTTTAAGTATGTGATCTGGATTTAGTTAGTAAATATGAATAAATAGAACTCAAACTATCGACATCTGTTTTCTTATTCATCGTGTTAGATTCATTATTAATATGGAAAATCTCTAAAAACAATCTTTTATGTAGGTTCTTTTCAGTTTCTAGAACTGTAACTTCTTCATAGTTAATACCATGCAAATTCTTAAACTGATGTTCTGTCAGGGCACAAGCATTCGGTCTTAGTTTAAAGTCACTTTTATGTGAAATTATCCTGCTTTTACGGATTTGTTGTAATTGACAAAGATAGTCACGAGGGGCGTTACCGTTGTGGCTTCGACAATTTTTTTAAATAGATGGATTAAGAATTTTATGTGATATAATTACACCTTTAATAACAATAATTATTGTAATTGTAATTGTATTTATAAGCTTGAAATAGTAAATAATTATTTATTATGAGAATGAGTGTCTATTAGTTAACATAATGACTAAGGGGAAAAAAACGTTAAAAGACATTATAGAAGTTAGCAATACAATACGTAAAAAATATAAGGCTTTAAAACGTGGTAAAGTAGCAACTGAAGAATTGTTGCAAGAAACGTTTAAACCCATAACCGAACCTTTAAAAGAGATTGTCAAACAAATAAAACCAAGTGACGCAGTGATACTAAAAAAGCTAAAAAAATATAGTGACACATTAAATTCTCCTAGAGCAAAACTATTAGAAAAACGAAAAAATGAATTCCCTGTAAAGTACTATAGAAAACCGAATGTAAATTTAGATAAAACAAAAACAGAAGAATCTTTCTTAGAAGATGAATATTTAAATAAAACAAAACCTGAAGTATCTTTCTTCGAAGATGAGGAGGTTTTTGAATCAGAGCCTGAAGAAACTGAACTTACAATTTAAGATCCTGAAAATGAATTAGAACAATTAGAACAACAATTTGGTAATATAGCTGGTTCATATTTATTTCACTTTGCAACTGCTAAAGATTCTGATACCGTGTATGGAGTTCGATATCAACATGATCGTTTCATGATTGGTAATTCACCAATTGAAATAGAACACAATGACATTAAAGTCGGTGATAAATGGTATAAAGGAACGTATGGTTTGTATGAATTACTTTTTAAAAAAAGACCACTTTCTTACGAAAAAGAAGATGAAAACAATTACTTAGATATTGCATTAAAAACAAATGTTCATCGTAGAAATTATGATTCTAATGGTGCAATAAAAGGCTCGCAAAATTATAAATATTTACACATGATAAAACCATACATAACAATAGGAGGTGCACCATGTACAAGTAAATCTCAATCAGTAGGTTTTGGTTTAATGAATTACACAAATTTTAAACGTGAGTATATTTATTGGGATAACCCAAACTAACTAGTGGATAGACTACGTTTACTATTAGCTTCGAAATCAGCTGGTCATACGGGTCATAATAATGAAATTATGTCTATTGTGGAAGAATTATGAGAGGCAAATATAATAGTTTAACACATAGTTATTTTGATCTAGTTGTAAAATGTCGATCGACAAATTTGGTCGAACAATAAAACGTTCGCGCACATCTAAAAATTTAAATATAAATGCGTACGGAGAATTTGACTTGGAAAATCATCGTTTAATTAATTTATCACAACCTGTACTTGACAATGAAGCTGCTACAAAAAAATATATTGATGACAGAATTTCTGGGTTGGAAAGTGACATAAAAGAAACTACTATATTTTTAAAAAATAAAATTTATGATGCTAAAGGAAAAGAAATACGAAATGTACATAAACCTACCAAAGATAATAGTGCAGTTGTTAAATACTATGTTGATTATTACATTCAAAAATTATTACGTAGAATTAAAAATATAGAACATATTAGTCGTATAAAAGCAAACGAGAACGATCTGTTTTTAATTGAGAAAAAAAATGAGCCAGCACCAAGTAGTTCAGGAGCTCCACAAATCGGCAAGACGCAATTACCCAAGACGTAAAGTGGTAACGAAAGGAGTTGATGATTTATGGCAAATTGATTTAGTTGAAATGATTCCATACGCTTCAATAAACAAAGGATTTAAATATTTATTAACCGTAATTGATGTTTTCTCCAAGTTTGCTTTTGCTGAGCCCGTAAAAAGTAAGTCAGCTCAAGACGTTACTAAAGCTATGATAAAAGTTTTTAACCAGGGACGTATTTCAGTTAATTTACAATCAGACCAAGGAAAAGAATTTTATAATGTCCTATTTTACACTTTAATGAAAAAATATAATATAAATCATTATTCGACATATAGTAATTTAAAAGCAAGTGTAGTGGAACGGTTTAATCGCACACTAAAATCTACAATGTTTAAAGAATTCAGTTTACGTGGTTCATACAAATGGATTGATATTTTACAAAAACTAGTTAAAAATTATAACAAAACAGAACATAGAACAATTAAAATGAAACCAATTGATGTGACGTCTGAAAACGAAGCAAAATTATTAAGTACGGTGTATAGTAACATAAAAATTGTTGGACCTGCAAAATTTAAAGTTGGTGATCATGTACGTATTAGTAAAATAAAAGGTGAATTTGCAAAGGGTTATACACCAAACTGGAGTACTGAAATTTTCACAATTACAAAATTGCAATTTACAAACCCAGTCACTTACCTGCTTGAAGATTTTCATAATAACCAAATTAAAGGTGGCTTTTATGAACATGAACTTCAAAAAACTAAATATCCTGATGTGTATCTTGTAGAGAAAGTTTTAAAAACAAAAGGGTCTAAAGTTTATGTAAAATGGCTTGGATTTGATTCACAACATAATTCGTGGATAAATAAGTCTCATATCGTTTAAAGAAATATGTACTTAGTTGGAAACATTAGTTGCTCTATAATTGTTAAGCTGACAACATCATGGAACGTCAAACAGTCTTCGAAGGAGCAGAACATGCTGCAAAAATTGTAAAAGATGATATTACATCAATTTGTTACGAATTAATTATAAAAACAGAAAATGAAGAGTATCATAAAGCATTTTACGGTGATTTTGTAGTTATTATGATAAAAAGTAATGACTATAGAAACGGTTATGTTAATGCCACAAAACTCTGTCAAAATGGGGGAAAACACTTCTACAATTGGATGGCAAATAAACGTTCTCAAGAATTATTATTTGAAGTAAATAAAGGACTGCGGGTTGCATACGCATCGCCTGGATTTCCAAGCGATGAAAATTATGCAATTTATACAACTATTGGTGGTGAAGATACAGTTATTAGAGGAACATACATTCACCCAGACATCATTGTTCACGTAGCATCTTGGGTTTCCATACACTTTGCTTTAAAGGTATCAAAAATAATTAATGAATACTACATTAATCATTTTCTTGCCGAGTATAAAAACAATGAAAATAAATTAAAAGCATATATTACCGAAATGCAACCAAAAATTATACATGAACCTGTCTCCGAAACTAAATACTCAACGCTCTGTGTGTTCAAGATAAGTGATACCGAATATTACGTTACAACTGTGTGTCTTCGAGATTTATTTAAAAAACATTTAAAACTGCAACAAAAATATCCTGAAATTCAGTTAGTTAAAGAATTGTATGATGTACCAAACGCAAAATATTTATTTGACAATATTAAATTGAAATTAAAAGATTTTGCTAATTTTAAGAGAAATATTATGTGTTAAAAAATATATCTGAATGTGATTTTTTAAATGTTATTAAAAAATAAAATTGTATAAACTGTATAAAATAAAACATAATATGAAATTGGTTTCTTTTATTTAACTATTCCTAATATTTAAAATACATACATATATAATAAGTTTTAAAATAATCCGTCAACATATGTCGCTCAAAGGAAACATTTCCTGTAAAATTTGCGATTAGAAGAAATGATACAATGTAGGAATGTCACAGCGTGTTTTAATATTGCGTAATGTTACACAACGATCGTGTTGATTCCTGTGCGTATGACGTAACAACGCTTTACGTCACGCCACTGTGCTGTGATGTTACGCAACGAACGTGTCGATTCCTGTGCGTATGACGCAACAACGCTTCACGTTACGCTACTGTGCTGTGATGTTACGCAACGAACGTGTTGATTCCTGTGCGTATGACGTAACAACGCTTCACGTTACGCTACTGTGCTACAACTGCCCCGCAACCCTTACCGATATGGGGGTGGGTTCGTGAAGTTCGAGATGACCTTGAGAATGCGTGGACGTATACGTCTATGCCGCGGCTGACCTTGAACTAGGTTACGTGAAGGTGCGCGCGTTCGAGATGACCTTGAGAATGCGTGGACGTCTACGTCTACGCCGTGGTCGACCTTGAACTTAGCTACGTGAAGGTGCGAGCAGTTGTAGCACAATGGTTGGTTGTGAGCCAGAACCCCCCTAGTTACCCTACTAATAGCTGTTTTCAGCTTGCAAAACATACAAAACGCTGTTTTCAAGTATTTAAACTATCATATACATGTTTCGGTCGTGTATAATGGCTAATGTTGGTGAAATCAAGATAAAATTGCTATTTTAAGCTTGCAAAAGCATACAAAACGCCGTTTTCAAGTATTTAAACTGTCATATTCATGTATATGTCGTGTGTAATGGCTTATGTTTGCAAAATCAAGATAAAATAGCTGTTTTCAGCTTGCAAAAACATACCAATTGCTGTTTTCATGTATTTAAACTTTCATATTCATGTTCCTGTCGTGTATAATAGCTAATGTTGGTGAAATCAAGATAAATTGCTGTTTTAAGTATGCAAAAGCATACAAAACGCCTTTTTCAAGTATTTAAACTGTCATATTCATGTATATGTCGTGTGTGATGGCTTATGTTTGAAAATCAAGATAAAATAGCTGTTTTTAGCTTGCAAAAACATACCAATTGCTGTTTTCATGTATTTAAACTTTCATATTCATGTTCCTGTCGTGTATAATAGCTAAAGTTCGTGAATTCAAGATAAAATTGCTGTTTTAAGCTTGCATAAACATACAAAATGTTGTTTTCAAGTATATAAACTGTCATATTCACGTTTCTGTCGTGTATAATAGCTAATGTTTGTGAAATCAAGATAAAATTGCTGTTTTAGGCATGCAAAAGCATACAAAACGCCGTTTTCAAGTATATAAACTGTCATAATCATGTATATGTCGGGTGTAATGGCTTATGTTTGCAAAATCAAGATAAAATAGCTGTTTTCAGCTTGCAAAAACATACAAAACGCTGTTTTCAAGTATTTAAACTGTCATAATTATGTTTCTGTCTTGTATAATGACTAATGTTGGTGAAATCAAGATAAAATTGCAGTTTTAAGCATGCAAAAGCATACATAACGCCGTTTTCATGTATTTAAACTGTCATATTCATGTATAGGTCATGTGTAATGGCTTATGTTTGAAAAATCAAGATAAAATAGCTGTTTTCAGCTTGCAAAAACATACAAAATACTGTTTTCAAATATTTAAATTGTCATATTCATGTATATGTCGTGTGTAATGGCTTATTTTTGCAAAATCAAGATAAAATAGCTGTTTTCAGCTTGCAAAAACATACAAAACGTTGTTTTCAAGTATTTAAACTGTCACATTCATGTTTCTGTCGTGTATAATGGCTAATGTTGGTGAAATCAAGATAAAATTGCTGTTTTAAGCAAGCAAAAGCATACAAAACGCCCTTTTCAAGTATTTAAACTGTCTTATTCATGTATATGTCGTGTGAAATGGCTTATGTTTGCAAAATCAAGATAAAATAGCTGTTTTCAGCTTGCAAAAACATACAAAATGCTGTTTACAAGTATATAAACTGTCATATTCACGTTTCTGTCGTGTATAATAGCTGATGTTGGTGAAATCAAGATAAAATTTCAGTTTTAAGCATGCAAAAGCATACATAACGCCGTTTTCAAGTATTCAAACTGTCATATTCATGTATATGTCGTGTGTAATGGCTTATGTTTGCAAAATCAAGATAAAATAGCTGTTTTCAGCTTGCAAAAACATACATAATGCTGTTTTCATGTATTTAAACTGTCATATTCATGTATATGTCGTGTGTAATGGCTTATTTTTGCAAAATCAAGATAAAATAGCTGTTTTCAGCTTGCAAAACACACAAAACGCTGTTTTCAAGTATTTAAACTATCATATACATGTTTCTGTCGACTATAATGGCTAATGTTAGTGAAAATAAGATAAAATTGCTGTTTTAAGCGTGCAAAAGCATACAAAACGCCGTTTTCAAGTATTTAAACTGTCATATTCATGTATATGTCGTGTGTAATGGCTTATGTTTGCAAAATCAAGATAAAATAGCTGTTTTCAGCTTGCAAAAACATACAAAATACTGTTTTTAAGTATTTAAACTGTCATATTCATGTTTATGTCGTGATTAATGGCTTATGTTTGCAAAATCAAGGTAAAATAACTGTTTTCAGCTTGCACAAACATACAAAATGCTGTTTTCAAGTATTCAAACTGTCATATTCATGTTTCTTTCGTGTATAATGGCATATGTTGGTGAAATCAAGATAAAATTGGTATTTTAAGCATGCAAAAGCATACAAAACGCCGTTTTCAAGTATTTAAACTGTCATATTTTTGTATATGTCGTGTGTAATGGCTTATGTTTGCAAAATCAAGATAAAATAGCTGTTTTCAGCTTGCAAAAACATACAAAATACTGTTTTTAAGTATTTAAACTGTCATATTCATGTTTATGTCGTGATTAATGGCTTATGTTTGCAAAATCAAGGTAAAATAACTGTTTTCAGCTTGCACAAACATACAAAATGCTGTTTTCAAGTATTCAAACTGTCATATTCATGTTTCTTTCGTGTATAATGGCATATGTTGGTGAAATCAAGATAAAATTGGTGTTTTAAGCGTGCAAAAGCATACAAAACGCCGTTTTCAAGTATTTAAACTGTCTTATTCATGAATGTGTCGTGTTATGGCTTATGTTTGCAAAATCAAGATAAAATAGCTGTTTTCAGCTTGCAAAAACATACAAAATACTGTTTTAAGTATTTAAACTGTCATATTCATGTTTATGTCGTGATTAATGGCTTATGTTTGCAAAATCAAGGTAAAATAACTGTTTTCAGCTTGCACAAACATACAAAATGCTGTTTTCAAGTATTTAAACTGTCATATTCATGTTTCTGTTGTGTATAATGACTACTGTTAGTGAAATCAAGATAAAATTGCTGTTTTAAGCTTGAAAACACATACAAAACGCTGTTTTCAAGTATTTAAACTGTCACATTCATGTTTCTGTCGTGTATAATGGCTAATGTTGGTGAAATCAAGATAAAATTGCTGTTTTAAGCATGCAAAAGCATACAAAACGCCGTTTTCAAGTATTTAAACTGTCATATTCATGTATATGTCGTGTGTAATGGCTTATGTTTGTAAAATCAAGATAAAATAGCTGTTTTTAGCTTGCAAAAACACACAAAATGCTGTTTTCAAGTATTTAAACTGTCATATTCATGTTTCTGTCGTGTATAATGGTTAATGTTGGTGAAATCAATATAAAATAGCTGTTTTCAGCTTGCAAAAACATACATAATGCTGTTTTCATGTATTTAAACTGTCATATTCATGTATATGTCGTGTGTAATGGCTTATTTTTGCAAAATCAAGATAAAATAGCTGTTTTCAGCTTGCAAAACATACAAAACGCTGTTTTCAAGTATTTAAACTATCATATACATGTTTCTGTCGACTATAATGGCTAATGTTGGTGAAATTAAGATAAAATTGCTGTTTTAAGCGTGCAAAAGCATACAAAACGCCGTTTTCAAGTATTTAAACTGTCATATTCATGTATATGTCGTGTGTAATGGCTTATGTTTGCAAAATCAAGATAAAATAGCTGTTTTCAGCTTGCAAAAACATACAAAATACTATTTTAAGTATTTAAACTGTCATATTCATGTTTATGTCGTGATTAATGGCTTATGTTTGCAAAATCAAGGTAAAATAACTGTTTTCAGCTTGCACAAACATACAAAATGCTGTTTTCAAGTATTCAAACTGTCATATTCATGTTTCTTTCGTGTATAATGGCATATGTTGGTGAAATCAAGATAAAATTGGTGTTTTAAGCATGCAAAAGCATACAAAACGCCGTTTTTAAGTATTTAAACTCTCATATTTTTGTATATGTCGTGTGTAATGGCTTATGTTTGCAAAATCAAGATAAAATAGCTGTTTTCAGCTTGCAAAAACATACAAAATACTGTTTTTAAGAATGAAAACTGTCATATTCATGATTCTGTTGTGTATAATGACTACTGTTAGTGAAATCAATATAAAATTGCTGTTTTAAATTTGAAAACAAATACAAAACGCTGTTTTCAAGTATTTAAACTCTCATATTCATGTTTCTGTTGTGTATAATGACTACTGTTAGTAAAATCAAGATAAAATTGCTGTTTTAAGCTTGAAAACACATACAAAACGCTGTTTTCAAGTATTTAAACTGTCACATTCATGTTTCTGTCGTGTATAATGGCTAATGTTGGTGAAATCAAGATAAAATTGCTGTTTTAAGCATGCAAAAGCATACAAAACGCCGTTTTCAAGTATTTAAACTGTCATATTCATGTATATGTCGTGTGTAATGGCTTATGTTTGTAAAATCAAGATAAAATAGCTGTTTTTAGCTTGCAAAAACACACAAAATGCTGTTTTCAAGTATTTAAACTGTCATATTCATGTTTCTGTCGTGTATAATGGTTAATGTTGGTGAAATCAATATAAAATAGCTGTTTTCAGCTTGCAAAAACATACATAATGCTGTTTTCATGTATTTAAACTGTCATATTCATGTATATGTCGTGTGTAATGGCTTATTTTTGCAAAATCAAGATAAAATAGCTGTTTTCAGCTTGCAAAACATACAAAACGCTGTTTTCAAGTATTTAAACTATCATATACATGTTTCTGTCGTGTATAATGGCTAAAGTTGGTGAAATCAAGATAAAATTGCTGTTTTAAGCAAGCAAAAGCATACAAAACGCCCTTTTCAAGTATTTAAACTGTCATATTCATGTATTGTCGTGTGTAATGGCTTTTGTTTGCAAAATCAATGTAAAAGAGCTGTTTTCAGCTTGCAAAAACACACAAAATGCTGTTTTCAAGTATTTAAACTGTCATATTCATTTTTCTGTCGTGTATAATGGCTAATGTTGGTGAATTCAAGATAAAATTGCTGTTTTAAGCTTGCAAAAACATACAAAACGCTGTTTTCAAGTATTTAAACTGTCATATTCATGTATATGTCGTGTGAAATGGCTTATGTTTGCAAAATCAAGATAAAATAGCTGTTTTCAGCTTGCAAAAACATACAAAAATGCTGTTTACAAGTATATAAACTGTCATATTCACGTTTCTGTCGTGTATAATAGCTAATGTTGGTGAAATCAAGATAAAATTTTCAGTTTTAAGCATGCAAAAGCATACATAACGCCGTTTTCAAGTATTCAAACTGTCATATTCATGTATATGTCGTGTGTAATGGCTTATGTTTGCAAAATCAAGATAAAATAGCTGTTTTCAGCTTGCAAAAACATACATAATGCTGTTTTCATGTATTTAAACTGTTATATTCATGTATATGTCGTGTGTAATGGCTTATTTTTGCAAAATCAAGATAAAATAGCTGTTTTCAGCTTGCAAAACATACAAAACGCTGTTTTCAAGTATTTAAACTATCATATACATGTTTCTGTCGACTATAATGGCTAATGTTGGTGAAATCAAGATAAAATTGCTGTTTTAAGAGTGCAAAAGCATACAAAACGCCGTTTTCAAGTATTTAAACTGTCATATTCATGTATATGTCGTGTGTAATGGCTTATGTTTGCAAAATCAAGATAAAATAGCTGTTTTCAGCTTGCAAAAACATACAAAATACTGTTTTTAAGTATTTAAACTGTCATATTCATGTTTATGTCGTGATTAGTGGCTTATGTTTGCAAAATCAAGGTAAAATAACTGTTTGAGCTTGCACAAACATACAAAATGATGTTTTCAAGTATTCAAACTGTCATATTCATGTTTCTTTCGTGTATAATGGCATATGTTGGTGAAATCAAGATAAAATTGGTGTTTTAAGCATGCAAAAAGCATACAAAACGCCGTTTTCAAGTATTTAAACTGTCATATTTTTGTATATGTCGTGTGTAATGGCTTATGTTTGCAAAATCAAGATAAAATAGCTGTTTTCAGCTTGCAAAAACATACAAAATACTGTTTTTAAGTATGAAAACTGTCATATTCATGATTCTGTTGTGTATAATGACTACTGTTTGTGAAATCAATATAAAATTGCTGTTTTAAATTTGAAAACAAATACAAAACGCTGTTTTCAAGTATTTAAACTGTCATATTCATGTTTCTGTCGTGTATGATGGCTAATGTTGGTGAATTCAAGATAAAATTGCTGCTTTAAGCTTGCAAAAACATACAAAACGCTGTTTTCAAGTATTTAAACTGTCATATTCATGTTTCTGTTGTGTTTAATGGCTAATGTTGGTGAAATCAAGATAAAATTGCTGTTTTAAGCTTGCAAAAGCATACAAAACGCCGTTTTCAAGTATTTAAACTGTCTTATTCATGAATGTGTCGTGTGTAATGGCTTATGTTTGCAAAATCAAGATAAAATAGCTGTTTTCAGCTTGCAAAAACATACAAAATACTGTTTTCAAATATTTAAATTGTCATATTCATGTATATGTCGTGTGTAATGGCTTATTTTTGCAAAATCAAGATAAAATAGCTGTTTTCAGCTTGCAAAAACATACAAAACGCTGTTTTCAAGTATTTAAACTGTCACATTCATGTTTCTGTCGTGTATAATGGCTAATGTTGGTGAAATCAAGATAAAATTGCTGTTTTAAGCAAGCAAAAGCATACAAAACGCCCTTTTCAAGTATTTAAACTGTCATATTCATGTATTGTCGTGTGTAATGGCTTTTGTTTGCAAAATCAAGGTAAAAGAGCTGTTTTCAGCTTGCAAAAACACACAAAATGCTGTTTTCAAGTATTTAAGCTGTCATATTCATTTTTCTGTCGTATATAATGGCTAATGTTGGTGAATTCAAGATAAAATTGCTGTTTTAAGCTTGCAAAAACATACAAAACGCTGTTTTCAAGTATTTAAACTGTCATATTCATGTATATGTCGTGTGAAATGGCTTATGTTTTCAAAATCAAGATAAAATAGCTGTTTTCAGCATGCAAAAACATACAAAATGCTGTTTACAAGTATATAAACTGTCATATTCACGTTTCTGTCGTGTATAATAGCTAATGTTGGTGAAATCAAGATAAAATTGCTGTTTTAAGCGTGCAAAAGCATACAAAACGCCGTTTTCAAGTATTTAAACTGTCATATTCATGTATATGTCGTGTGTAATGGCTTATCTTTGCAAAATCAAGATAAAATAGCTGTTTTCAGCTTGCAAAAACATACAAAATACTGTTTTTAAGTTTTTAAACTGTCATATTCATGTTTATGTCGTGATTAATGGCTTATGTTTGCAAAATCAAGGTAAAATAACTGTTTTCAGCTTGCACAAACATACAAAATGCTGTTTTCAAGTATTCAAACTGTCATATTCATGTTTCTTTCGTGTATAATGGCATATGTTGGTGAAATCAAGATAAAATTGGTGTTTTAAGCATGCAAAAGCATACAAAACGCCGTTTTCAAGTATATAAACTGTCATATTTTTGTATATGTCGTGTGTAATGGCTTATGTTTGCAAAATCAAGATAAAATAGCTGTTTTCAGCTTGCAAAAACATACAAAATACTGTTTTTAAGTATGAAAACTGTCATATTCATGATTCTGTTGTGTATAATGACTACTGTTAGTGAAATCAATATAAAATTGCTTTTTTAAATTTGAAAACAAATACAAAACGCTGTTTTCAAGTATTTAAACTGTCATATTCATGTTTCTGTCGTGTATAATGGCTAATGATGGTGAATTCAAGATAAAATTGCTGCTTTAATCTTGCAAAAACATACAAAACGCTGTTTTCAAGTATTTAAACTGTCATATTCATGTTTCTGTTGTGTTTAATGGCTAATGTTGGTGAAATCAAGATAAAATTTCTGTTTTAAGCTTGCAAAAGCATACAAAACGCCGTTTTCAAGTATTTAAACTGTCTTATTCATGAATGTGTCGTGTGTAATGGCTTATGTTTGCAAAATCAAGATAAAATAGCTGTTTTCAGCTTGCAAAAACATACAAAATACTGTTTTAAGTATTTAAACTGTCATATTCATGTTTATGTCGTGATTAATGGCTTATGTTTGCAAAATCAAGGTAAAATAACTGTTTTCAGCTTGCACAAACATACAAAAATCCGTTTTCAAGTATTTAAACTTTCATATTCATGTATATGTCGTGTGTAATGGCTTATGTTTGCAAAATCAAGATAAAATAGCTGTTTTCAGCTTGCAAAAACATACAAAACGCTGCTTTCAACTATTTAAACTGTCATATTCATGTTTCTGTTGTGTATAATGACTACTGTTAGTGAAATCAAGATAAAATTGCTGTTTTAAGCTTGAAAACACATACAAAACGCTGTTTTCAAGTATTTAAACTATCACATTCATGTTTCTGTCGTGTATAATGGCTAATGTTGGTGAAATCAAGATAAAATTGCTGTTTTAAGCATGCAAAAGCATACAAAACGCCGTTTTCAAGTATTTAAACTGTCATATTCATGTATATGTCGTGTGTAATGGCTTATGTTTGTAAAATCAAGATAAAATAGCTGTTTTCAGCTTGCAAAAACACACAAAATGCTGTTTTCAAGTATTTAAACTGTCATATTCATGTTTCTGTCGTGTATAATGGCTAATGTTGGTGAAATCAAGATAAAATAGCTGTTTTCAGCTTGCAAAAACATACATAATGCTGTTTTCATGTATTTGAACTGTCATATTCATGTATATGTCGTGTGTAATGGCTTATTTTTGCAAAATCAAGATAAAATAGCTGTTTTCAGCTTGCAAAACATACAAAACGCTGTTTTCAAGTATTTAAACTATCATATACATATTTCTGTCGACTATAATGGCTAATGTTGGTGAAATCAAGATAAAATTGCTGTTTTAAGCGTGCAAAAGCATACAAAACGCCGTTTTCAAGTATTTAAACTGTCATATTCATGTATATGTCGTGTGTAATGGCTTATGTTTGCAAAATCAAGATAAAATAGCTGTTTTCAGCTTGCAAAAACATACAAAATACTGTTTTTAAGTATTTAAACTGTCATATTCATGTTTGTGTCGTGATTAATGGCTTATGTTTGCAAAATCAAGGTAAAATAACTGTTTTCAGCTTGCACAAACATACAAAATGCTGTTTTCAAGTATTCAAACTGTCATATTCATGTTTCTTTCGTGTATAATGGCATATGTTGGTGAAATCAAGATAAAATTGGTGTTTTAAGCATGCAAAAGCATACAAAACGCCGTTTTCAAGTATTTAAACTGTCATATTTTTGTGTATGTCGTGTGTATAGGCTTATGTTTGCAAAATCAAGATAAAATAGCTGTTTTCAGCTTGCAAAAACATACAAAATACTGTTTTTAAGTATTTAAACTGTCATATTCATGTTTATGTCGTGATTAATGGCTTATGTTTGCAAAATCAAGGTAAAATAACTGTTTTTCAGCTTGCACAAACATACAAAATGCTGTTTTCAAGTATTCAAACTGTCATATTCATGTTTCTTTCGTGTATAATGGCATATGTTGGTGAAATCAAGATAAAATTGGTGTTTTAAGCATGCAAAAGCATACAAAACGCCGTTTTCAAGTATTTAAACTGTCATATTTTTGTATATGTCGTGTGTGTCATATTCATGTTTCTTTCGTGTATAATGGCATATGTTTGCAAAATCAAGATAAAATAGCTGTTTTCAGCTTGCAAAAACATACAAAATACTGTTTTTAAGTATGAAAACTGTCATATTCATGGTTCTGTTGTGTATAATGACTACTGTTGGTGAAATCAATATAAAATTGCTGTTTTAAATTTGAAAACAAATACAAAACGCTGTTTTCAAGTATTTAAACTCTCATATTCATGTTTCTGTCGTGTATAATGACTAATGTTGGTGAATTCAAGATCAAATTGCTGCTTTAAGCTTGCAAAAACATACAAAACGCTGTTTTCAAGTATTTAAACTGTCATATTCATGTTTCTGTCGTGTTTAATGGCTAATGTTGGTGAAATCAAGATAAAATTGCTGTTTTAAGCTTGCAAAAGCATACAAAACGCCGTTTTCAAGTATTTAAACTGTCTTATTCATGAATGTGTCGTGTGTAATGGCTTATGTTTGCAAAATCAAGATAAAATAGCTGTTTTCAGCTTGCAAAAACATACAAAATGCTGTTTTCATGTATTTAAACTGTCATATTCATTTTTCTGTCGTGTATAATGGCTAATGTTGGTGAATTCAAGATAAAATTGCTGTTTTAAGCTTGCAAAAACATACAAAACGCTGTTTTCAAGTATTTAAACTGTCATATTCATGTATATGTCGTGTGAAATGGCTTATGTTTTCAAAATCAAGATAAAATAGCTGTTTTCAGCTTGCAAAAACATACAAAATGCTGTTTACAAGTATATAAACTGTCATATTCACGTTTCTGTCGTGTATAATAGCTAATGTTGGTGAAATCAAGATAAAATTTCAGTTTTAAGCATGCAAAGGCATACATAACGCCGTTTTCAAGTATTCAAACTGTCATATTCATGTATATGTCGTGTGTAATGGCTTATGTTTGCAAAATCAAGATAAAATAGCTGTTTTCAGCTTGCAAAAACATACATAATGCTGTTTTCATGTATTTAAACTGTCATATTCATATATATGTCGTGTGTAATGGCTTATTTTTGCAAAATCAAGATAAAATAGCTGTTTTCAGCTTGCAAAACATACAAAACGCTGTTTTTAAATATTTAAACTATCATATACATGTTTCTGTCAACTATAATGGCTAATGTTGGTGAAATCAAGATAAAATTGCTGTTTTAAGCGTGCAAAAGCATACAAAACGCCGTTTTCAAGTATTTAAACTGTCATATTCATGTATATGTCGTGTGTAATGGCTTATGTTTGCAAAATCAAGATAAAATAGCTGTTTTCAGCTTGCAAAAACATACAAAATACTGTTTTTAAGTATTTAAACTGTCATATTCATGTTTATGTCGTGATTAATGGCTTATGTTTGCAAAATCAAGGTAAAATAACTGTTTTCAGCTTGCACAAACATACAAAATGCTGTTTTCAAGTATTCAAACTGTCATATTCATGTTTCTTTCGTGTATAATGGCATATGTTGGTGAAATCAAGATAAAATTGGTGTTTTAAGCATGCAAAAGCATACAAAACGCCATTTTCAAGTATTTAAACTGTCATATTTTTGTATATGTCGTGTGTAATGGCTTATGTTTGCAAAATCAAGATAAAACAGCTGTTTTCAGCTTGCAAAAACATACAAAATACTGTTTTTAAGTATTTAAACTGTCATATTCATGTTTATGTCGTGATTAATGGCTTATGTTTGAAAAATCAAGGTAAAATAACTGTTTTCAGCTTGCACAAACATACAAAATGCTGTTTTCAAGTATTCAAACTGTCATATTCATGTTTCTTTTGTGTATAATGGCATATGTTGGTGAAATCAAGATAAAATTGGTGTTTTAAGCATGCAAAAGCATACAAAACGCAGTTTTCAAGTATTTAAACTGTCATATTTTTGTATATGTCGTGTGTAATGGCTTATGTTTGCAAAATCAAGATAAAATAGCTGTTATCAGCTTGCAAAAACATTCAAAATACTGTTTTTAAGTATGAAAACTGTCATATTCATGATTCTGTTGTGTATAATGACTACTGTTAGTGAAATCAATATAAAATTGCTGTTTTAAATTTGAAAACAAATACAAAACGCTGTTTTCAAGTATTTAAACTGTCATATTCATGTTTCTGTCGTGTATAATGGATAATGTTGGTGAATTCAAGATAAAATTGCTGCTTTAATCTTGCAAAAACATACAAAACGCTGTTTTCAAGTATTTAAATTGTCATATTCATGTTTCTGTTGTGTTTAATGGCTAATGTTGGTGAAATCAAGATAAAATTGCTGTTTTAAGCTTGCAAAAGCATACAAAACGCCGTTTTCAAGTATTTAAACTGTCTTATTCATGAATGTGTCGTGTGTAATGGCTTATGTTTGCAAAATCAAGATAAAATAGCTGTTTTCAGCTTGCAAAAACATACAAAATACTGTTTTAAGTATTTAAACTGTCATATTCATATTTATGTCGTGATTAATGGCTTATGTTTGCAAAATCAAGGTAAAATAACTGTTTTCAGCTTGAACAAACATACAAAATGCTGTTTTCAAGTATATAAACTGTCATATTCATGTTTCTGTCGTGTATAATAGCTAATGTTGGTGAAATCAAGATAAATTGCTGTTTTAAGCATGCAAAAGCATACAAAAATCCGTTTTCAAGTATTTAAACTTTCATATTCATGTATATGTCGTGTGTAATGTCTTATGTTTGCAAAATCAAGATAAAATAGCTGTTTTCAGCTTGCAAAAACATACAAAACGCTGTTTTCAAGTATTTAAACTGTCACATTCATGTTTCTGTTGTGTATAATGACTACTGTTAGTGAAATCAAGATAAAATTGCTGTTTTAAGCTTGAAAACACATACAAAACGCTGTTTTCAAGTATTTAAACTGTCACATTCATGTTTCTGTCGTGTATAATGGCTAATGTTGGTGAAATCAAGATAAAATTGCTGTTTTAAGCATGCAAAAGCATACAAAACGCCGTTTTCAAGTATTTAAACTGTCATATTCATGTATATGTCGTGTGTAATGGCTTATGTTTGTAAAATCAAGATAAAATAGCTGTTTTCAGCTTGCAAAAACACACAAAATGCTATTTTAAAGTATTTAAACTGTCATATTCATGTTTCTGTCGTGTATAATGGCTAATGTTGGTGAAATCAAGATAAAATAGCTGTTTTCAGCTTGAAAAAACATACATAATGCTGTTTTCATGTATTTAAACTGTCATATTCATGTATATGTCGTGTGTAATGGCTTATTTTTGCAAAATCAAGATAAAATAGCTGTTTTCAGCTTGCAAAACATACAAAACGCTGTTTTCAAGTATTTAAACTATCATATACATGTTTCTGTCGACTATAATGGCTAATGTTGGTGAAATCAAGATAAAATTGCTGTTTTAAGCGTGCAAAAGCATACAAAACGCCGTTTTCAAGTATTTAAACTGTCATATTCATGTATATGTCGTGTGTAATGGCTTATGTTTGCAAAATCAAGATAAAATAGCTGTTTTCAGCTTGCAAAAACATACAAAATACTGTTTTTAAGTATTTAAACTGTCATATTCATGTTTATGTCGTGATTAATGGCTTATGTTTGCAAAATCAAGGTAAAATAACTGTTTTCAGCTTGCACAAACATACAAAATGCTGTTTTCAAGTAATCAAACTGTCATATTCATGTTTCTTTCGTGTATAATGGCATATGTTGGTGAAATCAAGATAAAATTGGTGTTTTAAGCATGCAAAAGCATACAAAACGCCGTTTTCAAGTATTTAAACTGTCACATTTTTGTATATGTCGTGTGTAATGGCTTATGTTTGCAAAATCAAGATAAAATAGCTGTTTTCAGCTTGCAAAAACATACAAAATACTGTTTTTAAGTATGAAAACTGTCATATTCATGATTCTGTTGTGTATAATGACTACTGTTGGTGAAATCAATATAAAATTGCTGTTTTAAATTTGAAAACAAATACAAAACGCTGTTTTCAAGTATTTAAACTCTCATATTCATGTTTCTGTCGTGTATAATGGCTAATGTTGGTGAATTCAAGATAAAATTGCTGCTTTAAGCTTGCAAAAACATACAAAACGCTGTTTTCAAGTATTTAAACTGTCATATTCACGTTTCTGTCGTGTTTAATGGCTAATGTTGGTGAAATCAAGATAAAATTGCTGTTTTAAGTTTGCAAAAGCATACAAAACGCCGTTTTCAAGTATTTAAACTGTCTTATTCATGAATGTGTCGTGTGTAATGGCTTATGTTTGCAAAATCAAGATAAAATAGCTGTTTTCAGCTTGCAAAAACATACAAAATACTGTTTTCAAATATTTAAATTGTCATATTCATGTATATGTCGTGTGTAATGGCTTATTTTTGCAAAATCAAGATGAAATAGCTGTTTTCAGCTTGCAAAAACATACAAAACGCTGTTTTCAAGTATTTAAACTGTCACATTCATGTTTCTGTCGTGTATAATGGCTAATGTTGGTGAAATCAAGATAAAATTGCTGTTTTAAGCAAGCAAAAGCATACAAAACGCCCTTTTCAAGTATTTAAACTGTCATATTCATGTATTGTCTTGTGTAATGGCTTTTGTTTGCAAAATCAAGGTAAAAAAGCTGTTTTCAGCTTGCAAAAACACACAAAATGCTGTTTTCAAGTATTTAAACTGTCATATTCATTTTTCTGTCGTGTATAATGGCTAATGTTGGTGAATTCAAGATAAAATTGCTGTTTTAAGCTTGCAAAAACATACAAAACGCTGTTTTCAAGTATTTAAACTGTCATATTCATGTATATGTCGTGTGAAATGGCTTATGTTTGCAAAATCAAGATAAAATAGCTGTTTTCAGCTTGCAAAAACATACAAAATGCTGTTTACAAGTATATAAACTGTCATATTCACGTTTCTGTCGTGTATAATAGCTAATGTTGGTGAAATCAAGATAAAATTTCAGTTTTAAGCATGCAAAAGCATACATAACGCCGTTTTCAAGTATTCAAACTGTCATATTCATGTATATGTTGTGTGTAATGGCTTATGTTTGCAAAATCAAGATAAAATAGCTGTTTTCAGCTTGCAAAAACATACATAATGCTGTTTTCATGTATTTAAACTGTCATATTCATGTATATGTCGTGTGTAATGGCTTATTTTTGCAAAATCAAGATAAAATAGCTGTTTTCAGCTTGCAAAACATACAAAATGCTGTTTTCAAGTATTTAAACTATCATATACATGTTTCTGTCGACTATAATGGCTAATGTTGGTGAAATCAAGATAAAATTGCTGTTTTAAGCGTGCAAAAGCATACAAAACGCCGTTTTCAAGTATTTAAACTGTCATATTCATGTGTATGTCGTGTGTAATGGCTTATGTTTACAAAATCAAGATAAAATAGCTGTTTTCAGCTTGCAAAAACATACAAAATACTGTTTTTAAGTATTTAAACTGTCATATTCATGTTTATGTCGTGATTAATGGCTTATGTTTGCAAAATCAAGGTAAAATAACTGTTTTCAGCTTGCACAAACATACAAAATGCTGTTTTCAAGTATTCAAACTGTCATATTCATGTTTCTTTCGTGTATAATGGCATATGTTGGTGAAATCAAGATAAAATTGGTGTTTTAAGCATGCAAAAGCATACAAAACGCCGTTTTCAAGTATTTAAACTGTCATATTTTTGTGTATGTCGTGTGTATAGGCTTATGTTTGCAAAATCAAGATAAAATAGCTGTTTTCAGCTTGCAAAAACATACAAAATACTGTTTTTAAGTATTTAAACTGTCATATTCATGTTTATGTCGTGATTAATGGCTTATGTTTGCAAAATCAAGGTAAAATAACTGTTTTCAGCTTGCACAAACATACAAAATGCTGTTTTCAAGTATTCAAACTGTCATATTCATGTTTCTTTCGTGTATAATGGCATATGTTGGTGAAATCAAGATAAAATTGGTGTTTTAAGCATGCAAAAGCATACAAAACGCCGTTTTCAAGTATTTAAACTGTCATATTTTTGTATATGTCGTGTGTAATGGCTTATGTTTGCAAAATCAAGATAAAATAGCTGTTTTCAGCTTGCAAAAACATACAAAATACTGTTTTTAAGTATGAAAACTGTCATATTCATGATTCTGTTGTGTATAATGACTACTGTTAGTGAAATCAATATAAAATTGCTGTTTTAAATTTGAAAACAAATACAAAACGCTGTTTTCAAGTATTTAAACTCTCATATTCATGTTTCTGTCGTGTATAATGGCTAATGTTGGTGAATTCAAGATAAAATTGCTGCTTTAAGCTTGCAAAAACATACAAAACGCTGTTTTCAAGTATTTAAACTGTCATATTCACGTTTCTGTCGTGTTTAATGGCATATGTTGGTGAATTAAAGATAAAATTGCTGCTTTAAGCTTGCAAAAACATACAAAACGCTGTTTTCAAGTATTTAAACTGTCATATTCATGTTTCTGTTGTGTTTAATGGCTAATGTTGGTGAAATCAAGATAAAATTGCTGTTTTAAGCTTGCAAAAGCATACAAAACGCCGTTTTCAAGTATTTAAACTGTCTTATTCATGAATGTGTCGTGTGTAATGGCTTATGTTTGCAAAATCAAGATAAAAAAGCTGTTTTCAGCTTGCAAAAACATACAAAATACTGTTTTAAATATTTAAACTGTCATATTCATGTTTATGTCGTGATTAATGGCTTATGTTTGCAAAATCAAGGTAAAATAACTGTTTTCAGCTTGCACAAACATACAAAATGCTGTTTTCAAGTATTCAAACTGTCATATTCATGTTTCTGTCGTGTATAATAGCTAATGTTGGTGAAATCAAGATAAATTGCTGTTTTAAGCATGCAAAAGCATACAAAAAATCCGTTTTCAAGTATTTAAACTTTCATATTCATGTATATGTCGTGTGTAATGGCTTATGTTTGCAAAATCAAGATAAAATAGCTGTTTTCAGCTTGCAAAAACATACAAAACGCTGCTTTCAAGTATTTAAACTGTCATATTCATGTTTCTGTTGTGTATAATGACTACTGTTAGTGAAATCAAGATAAAATTGCTGTTTTAAGCTTGAAAACACATACAAAACGCTGTTTTCAAGTATTTAAACTGTCACATTCATGTTTCTGTCGTGTATAATGGCTAATGTTGGTGAAATCAAGATAAAATTGCTGTTTTAAGCATGCAAAAGCATACAAAATGCCGTTTTCAAGTATTTAAACTGTCATATTCATGTATATGTCGTGTGTAATGGCTTACGTTTGTAAAATCAAGATAAAATAGCTGTTTTCAGCTTGCAAAAACACACAAAATGCTGTTTTCAAGTATTTAAACTGTCAAATTCATGTTTCTGTCGTGTATAATGGCTAATGTTGGTGAAATCAAGATAAAATAGCTGTTTTCAGCTTGCAAAAACATACATAATGCTGTTTTCATGTATTTAAACTGTCATATTCATGTATATGTCGTGTGTAATGGCTTATTTTTGCAAAATCAAGATAAAATAGCTGTTTTCAGCTTGCAAAACATACAAAACGCTGTTTTCAAGTATTTAAACTATCATATTCATGTTTCTGTCGACTATAATGGCTAATGTTGGTGAAATCAAGATAAAATTGCTGTTTTAAGCGTGCAAAAGCATACAAAACGCCGTTTTCAAGTATTTAAACTGTCATATTCATGTATATGTCGTGTGTAATGGCTTATGTTTGTAAAATCAAGATAAAATAGATGTTTTCAGCTTGCAAAAACATACAAAATACTGTTTTTAAGTATTTAAACTGTCATATTCATGTTTATGTCGTGATTAATGGCTTATGTTTGCAAAATCAAGGTAAAATAACTGTTTTCAGCTTGCACAAACATACAAAATGCTGTTTTCAAGTATTCAAACTGTCATATTCATGTTTCTGTCGTGTATAATAGCTAATGTTGGTGAAATCAAGATAAATTGCTGTTTTAAGCATGCAAAAGCATACAAAAATCCGTTTTCAAGTATTTAAACTTTCATATTCATGTATATGTCGTGTGTAATGGCTTATGTTTGCAAAATCAAGATAAAATAGCTGTTTTCAGCTTGCAAAAACATACAAAACGCTGCTTTCAAGTATTTAAACTGTCATATTCATGTTTCTGTTGTGTATAATGACTACTGTTAGTGAAATCAAGATAAAATTGCTGTTTTAAGCTTGAAAACACATACAAAACGCTGTTTTCAAGTATTTAAACTGTCACATTCATGTTTCTGTCGTGTATAATGGCTAATGTTGGTGAAATCAAGATAAAATTGCTGTTTTAAGCATGCAAAAGCATACAAAACGCCGTTTTCAAGTATTTAAACTGTCATATTCATGTATATGTCGTGTGTAATGGCTTATGTTTGTAAAATCAAGATAAAATAGCTGTTTTCAGCTTGCAAAAACACACAAAATGCTGTTTTCAAGTATTTAAACTGTCATATTCATGTTTCTGTCGTGTATAATGGCTAATGTTGGTGAAATCAAGATAAAATTGGTGTTTTAAGCATGCAAAAGCATACATAACACCGTTTTGAAGTATATAAACTGTCATATTCATGTATTTGTTGTGTGTAATGGCATATGTTTGCAAAATAAAGATAAAATAGCTGTTTTCAGCTTGCAAAAAAATACAAAATGCTGTTTTCAAGTATATAAACTTTCATATTCATGTTTCTGTCGTGTATAATGGCTAATGTTGGTGAAATCAAGATAATATTACTGTTTTAAGCTTGCAAAAGCATACAAAACGCCGTTTTCAAGTATTTAAACTGTCTTATTCATGAATGTGTCGTGTGTAATGGCTTATGTTTGCAAAATCAAGATAAAATAACTGTTTTCAGCTTGCAAAAACATACAAAATACTGTTTTGAGTATTTAAACTGTCATATTCATGTTTATGTCGTGATTAATGGCTTATGTTTGCAAAATCAAGGTAAAATAGCTGATTTCAGCTTGCAAAAACATACCAATTGCTGTTTTCATGTATTTAAACTGTCATATTTATGTTTCTGTCGTGTATAATAGCTAATGTTGGCAAAAGCATACAAAACGCCGTTTTCAAGTATTTAAACTGTCATATTTTTGTATATGACGTGTGTAATGGCTTATGTTTGCAAAATCAAGATAAAATAGCTGTTTTCAGCTTGCAATAACCCACAAAATATTGTTTTCAAGTATTTAAACTGTCATATTCATGTTTCTGTTGTGTATAATGACTAATGTTGGTGAAATCAAGAAAAAATTTCAGTTTAAAGCATGCAAAAGCATACATAACGCCGTTTTCAAGTATTTTAAACTGTCATATTCATGTATATGTCGTGTGTAATGGCTTATGTTTGCAAAATCAAGATAAAATAGCTGTTTTTAGCTTGCAAAAACACACAGAATGCTGTTTTTAAGTACTTAAACTGTCATATTCATGTATATCTCGTGAGTAATGGCTTATGTTTGCAAAATCAATATAAAATAGCTGTTTTCAGCTTGCAAAACATAAATAATGCTGTTTTCAAGTATATAAACTGTCATATTCACGTTTCTGTCGTGTATAATAGCTAATGTTGGTAAAATCAAGATAAAATTGCTGTATTAGGCATGCAAAAGCATACAAAACGCCGTTTTCAAGTATTTAAACTGTCATATTCATGTATATGTCGTGTGTAATGGCTTATTTTTGCAAAATCAAGATAAAATAGCTGTTTATAGCTTGCAAAACATACATATGTATATGTCGTGTGTAATGGCATATGTTTGCAATATCAAAATAAAATAGCTGTTTCCAGCTTGCACAAACATAAAAAATGCTGTTTTCAAGTATTCAAACTGTCATATTCATGTTTCTTTCGTGTATAATGGCTAATGTTGGTGAAATCAAGATAAAATTGGTGTTTTAAGCATGCAAAAGCATACAAAACGCCGTTTTCAAGTATTTAAACTGTCATATTTATGTATATGTCGTGTGTAATGGCATATGTTTGCAATATCAAGATAAAATAGCTGTTTTAAGCTTTCATTAACATACCAAATGCTGTTTTCATGTATTTAAACTGTCATATTCATGTTTCTGTTGTGTATAATAGCTAATGTTGGTGAAATCAAGATAAATTGCTGTTTTAAGCATGCAAAAGCATACAAAACGCCGTTTTCAAGTATATAAACTGTAATATTCATGTATATGTCGTGTGTAATGGCTTATGTTTGCAAAATCAAGATAAAATAGCTTTTTTCAGCTTGCAAAAACACACAAAATATTGTTTTCAAGTATTTTAACTGTCATATTCATGTTTCTGTCTTGTATAAATGCTAATGTTGGTGAATTTAAGATAAAATTGCTGTTTTAAGCTTTTTACATACAAAATGCTGTTTTCAAGTATTTAAACTGTCATATTCATGATTCTGTAGTGTATAATGGCTTATGTTGGTGAAATCAAGATGAAATTGCTGCTTTAAGCATGCAAAAGCATACAAAACGCCGTTTTCAAGTATTTAAACTGTCATATTCATGTATATGTCGTGTGTAATGGTTTATGTTTGCAAAATCAGATAAAATAGCTATTTTTAGCCTAAAAAAACATACAAAATGCTGTTTTTAATTATTTAAACGGTCATATTCATGTATATGTCGTGATTAATGGCTTATGTTTGCAAAATTAAGATAAAATAACTGTTTTCAGCTTGCGCAAACATACAAAATGCTGTTTTCAAGTATTTAAACTGTCATATTCATGTTTCTGTCGTGTATAATGGCTAATGTTGGTGAAATCAAGATAAAATTGGTGTTTTGAGCATGCAAAAGCATACAAAACACCGTTTTGAAGTATTTAAACTGTCTAATTCATGTATTTGTCGTGTGTAATGGCATATGTTTGCAAAATCAAGATAAAATAGCTGTTTTCAGCTTGCAAAAACATACCAATTGCTGTTTTCATGTATTTAAACTGTCATATTCATCTTTCTGTCGTGTATTATGGCTAATGTTGGTGAAATCAAGTTAAAAAGGTGTTTTGAGCATGCAAAAGCATACAAAACGCCGTTTTCAAGTAATTAAACTGTCATATTTATGTATATGTCGTGTGTAATGGCATATGTTTGCAATATCAAGATAAAATAGCTGTTTTAAGCTTGCATTAACATACCAAATGCTGTTTTCATGTATTTAAACTGTCATATTCATGTTTCTGTTGTGTATAATAGCTAATGTTGGTGAAATCAAGATAAATTGCTGTTTTAAGCATGCAAAAGCATACAAAACGCCGTTTTCAAGTATATAAACTGTAATATTCATGTATATGTCGTGTGTAATGGCTTATGTTTGCAAAATCAAGATAAAATAGCTTTTTTCAGCTTGCAAAAACACACAAAATATTGTTTTCAAGTATTTTAACTGTCATATTCATTTTTCTGTCTTGTATAAATGCTAATGTTGGTGAATTTAAGATAAAATTGCTGTTTTAAGCTTTTTACATACAAAATGCTGTTTTCAAGTATTTAAACTGTCATATTCATGATTCTGTAGTGTATAATGGCTTATGTTGGTGAAATCAAGATGAAATTGCTGCTTTAAGCATGCAAAAGCATACAAAACGCCGTTTTCAAGTATTTAAACTGTCATATTCATGTATATGTCGTGTGTAATGGTTTATGTTTGCAAAATCCAGATAAAATAGCTATTTTTAGCCTAAAAAAACATACAAAATGCTGTTTTTAATTATTTAAACGGTCATATTCATGTATATGTCGTGATTAATGGCTTATGTTTGCAAAATTAAGATAAAATAACTGTTTTCAGCTTGCGCAAACATACAAAATGCTGTTTTCAAGTATTTAAACTGTCATATTCATGTTTCTGTCGTGTATAATGGCTAATGTTGGTGAAATCAAGATAAAATTGGTGTTTTGAGCATGCAAAAGCATACAAAACACCGTTTTGAAGTATTTAAACTGTCATATTCATGTATTTGTCGTGTGTAATTGCATATGTTTGCAAAATCAAGATAAAATAGCTGTTTTCAGCTTGCAAAAACATACCAATTGCTGTTTTCATGTATTTAAACTGTCATATTCATCTTTCTGTCGTGTATTATGGCTAATGTTGGTGAAATCAAGTTAAATTGGTGTTTTGAGCATGCAAAAGCATACAAAACGCCGTTTTCAAGTATTTAAACTGTCATATTCATGTATATGTCGTGTGTAATGGCTTATGTTTGCAAAATCAAGTTAAAATAGCTGTTTTCAGCTTGCAAAAACTTATAAAACGCTGTTTTCAAGTATTTAAACTGTCATATTCATGTATATGTCGTGTGTAATGGCTTATGTTTGCAAAATCGAGATAAAATAACTGTTTTCAGCTTGCACAAACATACAAAACGCTGTTTTCAAGTATTTAAAATTGTCATATTCATGTATATGTCGTGTGTAATGGCTTATGTTTGCAAAATCAAGATAAAATAGCTATTTTTAGCTTGCAAAAACATACAAAATACTGTTTTCAAGTATTTAAACTGTCATATTCATGTATATGTCGTGTGTAACGGCTTATTTTTGCATAATCAAGATAAAATAGCTGTTTTCAGCTTGCAAAAACATGCAAAATGCTGTTTTCAGGTATTTAAACTGTCATATTCATGTTTCTGTCGTGTATTATGGCTAATGTTGGTGAATTCAAGATAAAATTGCTGTTTTAAGCATGCAAAAACATACAAAACGCTGTTTTCAAGTATTTAAACTGTCGTATTCATGATTCTGTCGTGTATAATGGCTTATGTTGGTGAAATCAAGATATAATAGCTGTTTTAAGCATGCAAAAACATACAAAATGCTGTTTTTAAGTATTCAAACTGTCGTATTCATGTACATGTCGTGAGTAATGACTTATGTTTGCAAAATCAAGATAAAATAGCTGTTTTCAGCTTGCAAAAACATACAAAATGCTGTTTTCAAGTATATAAACTGTCATATTCATGTTTCTGTCGTGTATAATGGCTAATGTTGGTGAAGTCAAGATAAAATTGCTGTTTTAAGCATGCAAATGCATACAAAATGCTGTTTTCAAGTATTCAAACTGTCATATTCAGGTTTCTTTCGTGTATAATGGCTAATGTTGGTGATATCAAGATAAAATTGTTGTTTTAAGCATGCAAAAGCATACAAAACGCCATTTTCAAGTATTTAAACTGTCATATTTATGTATATGTCGTGTGTAATGGCATATGATTGCAATATCAAGATAAAATAGCTGTTTTCATCTTGCAAAAACATAACAATTGCTGTTTTCATGTATTTAAACTGTCATATTCATGTTTCTGTTGTGTATAATAGCTAATGTTGGTGAAATCAAGATAAATTGCTGTTTTAAGCATGCAAAAGCATACAAAACGCCGCTTTCAAGTATTTAAACTGTCATATTCATGTATATGTCGTGTGTAATAGCTTATGTTTACAAAATCAAGATAAAATAGCTGTTTTCAGCTTGCAAAAACCCACAAAATATTGTTTTCAAGTATTTTAACTGTCATATTCATGTTTCTGTCGTGTATAATGGCTAATGTTGGTGAATTCAAGATAAAATTGCTGTTTTAAGCTTGCAAAAACATACAAAATGCTGTTTTCAAGTGTTTAAACTGTCATATTCACGATTCTGTAGTGTATAATGGCTTATGTTGGTGAAATTAAGATAAAATTGCTGTTTTAAGCATGCAAAAGCATACAAAACGCCGTTTTCAAGTATTTAAACTATCATATTCATGTATATGTCGTGTGTAATGGTTTATGTTTGCAAAATCAAGATAAAATAGCTGTTTTCAACCTGAAAAAACATACAAAATGCTGTTTTTAAGTATTTCAACGGTCATATTCATGTATATGTCGTGATTAATGGCTTATGTTTGCAAAATTAAGATAAAATAACTGTTTTCAGCTTGCACAAACTTACAAAATGCTGTTTTCAAGTATTTAAAATGTCATATTCATGTTTCTGTCGTGTATAATGGCTAATGTTGGTGAAATCAAGATAAAATTGATGTTTTAAGCATGCAAAAGCATACAAAACACCGTCTTGAAGTATTTAAACTGTCATATTCATGTTTCTGTCGTATATAATGGCTAATGTTGGTGAAATCAAGATAAATTGCTGTTTTAAGCATGCAAAAGCATACAAAACGCCGTTTTAATGTATTTAAACAGTCATATTCATGTATATGTCGTGTGTAATGGCTTATGTTTGCAAAATCAAGATAAAATAGCTGTTTTCAGCTTGCGGAAACATACAAAACGCTGTTTTCAAGTATTTAAACTGTCATATTAATGTTTCTGTCGTGTATAATGGCTAATGTTGGTGAAATCAAGATAAATTGCTGTTTTAAGCATGCAAAAGCATACAAAACGCCGTTTTAATGTATTTAAACTGTCATATTCATGTATATGTCGTGTGTAATGGCTTATGTTTGCAAAATCAAGATAAAATAGCTGTTTTCAGCTTGCGGAAACATACAAAACGCTGTTTTCAAGTTTTTAAACTGTCATATTAATGTTTCTGTCGTGTATAATGGCTAATGTTGGTGAAATCAAGATAAATTGCTGTTTTAAGCATGCAAAAGCATACAAAACACCGTTTTAATGTATTTAAACTGTCATATTCATGTATATGTCGTGTGTAATGGCTTATGTTTGCAAAATCAAGATAAAATAGCTATTTTCAGCTTGTAAAAACACACAAAATGCTGTTTTCGGGTATTTAAACTGTCATATTCATTTTTCTGTCGTGTATAATGGCTAATGTTGGTGAAATCAAGAAAAAATTGCTGTTTTAAGCATGCAAAAACATACAAAACGCCGTTTTCAAGTATTTAAACTGTCATATTCATGTATATGTCGTGTGTAATGGTTAATGTTTGCAAAATCAAGATAAAATAGCTGTTTTCAGCTTGCAAAAACATACAAAATACTGTTTTCAAGTATTTAAACTTGTTTTTGAAAAATCAAGATAAAATAGCTGTTTTCAGCTTGCAAAAACATGCAAAACGCTGTTTTCAAGTATTTGAATTGTCATATACATGTTTCTGTCGTGTATAATGGCTAATTTTGGTGAAATCAAGATAAAATTTCTGTTTTAAGCTTGCAAAACCTTACATAACGCCGTTTTCAAGTATTTAAACTGTCATATTCTTGTATATGTCGTGTGTAATGGCTTATGTTTGCAGAATCAAGATAAAATAACTGTTTTCAACTTGCAACAACATACAAAATACTGTTTATAAGTATTTAAACTCTCATATTTATGATTCTGTTGTGTATAATGACTACTGTTAGTAAAAGCATAATAAAATTGCTGTTTTAAGTTTGAAAACAATACAAAACGCTGTTTTCAAGTATTTAAACTGTCACATTCATGTTTCTGTCTTGTATAATGGCTAATGTTGGTGAAATCAAGAAAAAATTGCTCTTTTAAGCATGCAAAAACATACAAAACGCCGTTTTCAAGTATCTAAACTGTCATATTCATGTATATGTCGCGTGTAATGGCTTATGTTTGCAAAATCAAGATAAAATAGCTGTTTTCAGCTTGCAAAAACACACAAAATGCGTTTTCAAGTATTTAAACTGTCATATTCATGTTTCTGTCGTGTATAATGACTAATGTTTGTGAAATCAAGATAAAAAATCAGTTTTAAGCATGCAAAAGCATACATAACGTCGTTTTCAAGTATTTAAAACTGTCATATTCATGTATATGTCGTGTGTAATGGCTTATGTTTGCAAAATCAAGATAAAATAGCTGTTTTCAGCTTGCAAAAACATACAAAATACTGTTTTCAAGTATTTAAACTTGTTTTTGAAAAATCAAGATAAAATAGCTGTTTTCAGCTTGCAAAAACATGCAAAACGCTGTTTTCAAGTATTTGAATTGTCATATACATGTTTCTGTCGTGTATAAAGGCTTATTTTGGTGAAATCAAGATAAAATTTCTGTTTTAAGCTTGCAAAACCTTACATAACGCCGTTTTCAAGTATTTAAACTGTCATATTCTTGTATATGTCGTGTGTAATGGCTTATGTTTGCAAAATCAAGACAAAATAGCTGTTTTCAACTTGCAACAACATACAAAATACTGTTTATAAGTATTTAAACTGTCATATTCATGATTCTGTTGTGTATAATGACTACTGTTAGTGAAAGCAAGACAAAATTGCTGTTTTAAGTTTGAAAACAAATACAAAACGCTGTTTTCAAGTATTTAAACTGTCACATTCATGTTTCTGTTGTGTATAATGGCTAATGTTGGTGAAATCAAGAAAAAATTTCTGTTTTAAGCATGCAAAAACATACAAAACGCCGTTTTCAAGTATTTAAACTGTCATATTCATGTATATGTCGTGTGTAATGGCTTATGTTTGCAAAAGCAAGATAAAATAGCTGTTTTCAGCTTGCAAAAACACACAAAATGCTGTTTTAAAGTATTTAAACTGTCATATTCATGTTTTTGTCGTGTATAATGGCTAATGTTGGTGAATTCAAAATAAAATTGCTGTTTTAAGCTTGCAAAAACATACAAAATGCTGTTTTTAAGTATTTATACTGTCATATTCATGTATATGTCGTGATTAATGGCTTATGTTTGCAAAATTAAGATAAAATAACTGTTTTCAGCTTGCACAAACATACAAAATGCTGTTTTCAAGTATTTAAACAGTCATATTCATGTTTCTGTCGTGTATAATAGCTAATGTTGGTGAAATCAAGATAAATTGCTGTTTTAAGCATGCAAAAGCATACAAAACGCCGTTTTTAAGTATTTAAACTGTCATATTCATGTATATGTCGTGTGTAACGGCTTATTTTTGCAAAATCAAGATAAAATAGCTGTTTTCAGCTTGCAAAAACATGCAAAACGCTGTTTTCAAGTATTTGAATTGTCATATACATGTTTCTGTCGTGTATAATGGCTAATTTTGGTGAAATCAAGATAAAATTGCTGTTTTAAGCATGCAAAACCATACATAACGCCGTTTTCAAGTATTTAAACTGTCATATTCTTGTATATGTCGTGTGTAATGGCTTATGTTTGCAAAATCAAGACAAAATAGCTGTTTTCAACTTGCAACAACATACAAAATACTGTTTATAAGTATTTAAACTGTCATATTCATGATTCTGTTGTGTATAATGACTACTGTTAGTGAAAGCAAGACAAAATTGCTGTTTTAAGTTTGAAAACAAATACAAAACGCTGTTTTCAAGTATTTAAACTGTCACATTCATGTTTCTGTCGTGTATAATGGCTAATTTTGGTGAAATCAAGATAAAATTGCTGTTTTAAGCATGCAAAACCATACATAACGCCGTTTTCAAGTATTTAAACTGTCATATTCTTGTATATGTCGTGTGTAATGGCTTATGTTTGCAAAATCAAGACAAAATAGCTGTTTTCAACTTGCAACAACATACAAAATACTGTTTATAAGTATTTAAACTGTCATATTCATGATTCTGTTGTGTATAATGACTACTGTTAGTGAAAGCAAGACAAAATTGCTGTTTTAAGTTTGAAAACAAATACAAAACGCCGTTTTCAAGTATTTAAACTGTCATTATTACTGAGTAGTGTTTCGTGCGCATCAATGTGGAGTGTCTTTAAAAACCAGTGACTGCCAAAAGCGGGAACTATGGAGGACACAATAGAGGAAGAAACTAAACATTGTTTTAAATGTATGAAAGAATTTAATGCAGATAAAATCATTGGATGTGATGGGATTTGTAAAAAATGGTTTCATTCGAAATGTGCCGGGATTAATGATAAAGAATTTGCTGTTATTAAATCATGCAATGGTCTAAAATGGTTCTGTGCTCAATGCAAAATTTTTGAGGAAACATATGTTTCTTTGGAATCAGTTAAATTATTAATTAATGAGGCCCTGAATAAATACAGAGCAGAAATTGAATCTATTAAAAAACTTTTAAATAATGGTCTGAGCAAGAAAGTTGGCAGCTCGTATGCAAATATAGTTAAGAATAATCCGCCAGTTATTATTAAACCTATAATAGATCAACAAAGCACAAAAACGAGACAAGAAATCCAAGAAAGAATTAAACCATCTGAACTGTCAGTAGGGGTGAAAAGTTCCGTGAAGTTGGCCCTACACATATGAGATTTACTAAAAAAAATAATTTGTAAATATTGTACACATTATGTACATTTATGTACCATACAAATTAATTTTTGTACAACTTCTAATTTCTTGTAATTAATAAAACAAATGTATGTAGGGCCAACTTCACGGAGCCCTACATTTATATCATAAACAAAAAACTTCAGGTGATAATAATGTACATATTATGTACAATTTTGTACAACAAATATAAATTTTTGTACGCCCTCAGATTCTGATTTATTTTGATAATAATTTATGTAGGGCTAACTTCACGTAGCCCTACATTTAGTAATTAAAAATAATAATTTAGCTTATAATATTGTATACATTTTGTACATTTTTGTACAACAAAATATAATTTTTGTACAAGCTTCGTTTTCGTGTAATTTAAATAATAACGGATCAAATGCCCGCTTCTTACAACCGTAACTCTATAATATTTTAAAATAACTAAATATACCAACACATTTATGTGCATAGTGTGTGACCTATTCATTGAATTAATTAATAAATTTTAAATACAATAATTAATGCAGAAACCTAATTTTGTGTATTATTTATTATACAGTGAAATTTTATTTTTGTAGAAGTGTATGTATGCACCTTCAATTTATATTTAAATAATTATGAATTCAGAGGCAGCATTATATCGCCGCAACCTTAGTCTCCCTCATTTGTTTAAAAATTAATAGGTTCAAATTTGTGTTAGATGTATTATAGATACTGACTAAGTTTAGCCAATAAGGTGAAGAAGGTTTGTTACCTATATAGGTTGTACAATAATATTAATGCAAGTAGATCAATTATGCTATTTATTTAATATTAAAAACGACAAAAGTAACGGAATTATAATACTTAAAATTAAACAAATAAGAAATTAATTTTTAGATTTAAGAATAAAAACAAAAGAAGCAATATATATAATTATATTTTACCTGAATTATTAATTTCAGAATTAACTAGTAATAGCGTTCCTTCTATACTTTTTAAATGATGACAGACAAATTTATCGATTCTTTGTGGAAGCGATATATTTTTTAAAGTTCTGTTTTTCAAATCATTAAAGTATCCTTCCACAGACGCTGAAGATGCAGTTTGGGACCCTTTTTTAAAAATCGGTATCATAATACCAGACCAGAGAACAATAGTTTTTTAATAATTCATTAGTTGGTTGCGTGAACCATTAATAATATTGTTTAACTTGACTTATTCGACATTTTTAAATTTGCCGCCAGAAAGCCAACAAATTTAAATGCCAAGGTTATTGAATCTGTAAGCAAAACATCAAAGGAGCCGACAAGGCTTTCGCTTTTGCCGGAATGCCTATTGTGCCTATACTGATAAGATTGTTTTCATCGAGGCAATATTGCGCATGCGCGCTTCTATTTTGAGGCAGCCCTGATAGAAAAAGCATCTTAATTATTTTGCGTGCGAGTATAGAAACTATTGTACTACACATAAATATAATGGAGAATACAAAGGTAAGATCTAAATAATATTTATAATTAACTTCTAGAACACTCATAACAACTAATGTATTATTGTTTTTTAATTTTTCGCTAATTCAATAATCATATAATATTGTGCATGTGCATTTAATATTTGTGTATTAATTTTTAGAAAACATTTGGCAGGCCAATAAATACTGATATTATATATCTTAAAGAAATTATTACACAGTTTGGCGAACACAATTTAATATTAAACGGAGACCTAAGAAAGTCCAGACACCCGGTATGGAAAAATTTGTGCAACTATTTAAAAAATGAGACAATTACTCCAGTCGCTCTTTATTTTCGTGTTCTTCGAAATAAGGATAAATTAAATTTACCCATAAGCAAGCCCTTAAATATAAATATTTCTCATTCTGATTCATCATCTTCAAATACTTCAGTCGAATACGTAGTCATAAATAAGGAGAACGAAAAGTTTAATGTAACATTTAGTCCAGCTGAATGCTGCAGGATATTTGGTCAAGAAAAAATTATGTATAACAAACGACAATTTTTTATAATGACGCCAGGATCCTGGACAAATCTTCATTATGAAAAAATTTGGTTTGCAAAACAAATGTCGTGTAATTGGGTTTTCAAAAGAGGCATCATTACCGAAAATGGAGTTCACTATTTAAATATTAGTGGTAATTGTACTGAATGTAAAGCTATTTTTTAAGGAATAACTTTTGAACCACCTGATTTTAAAACTGATTATACAATATTTTGTACAATTAAAAATTATGTATCAGGGACGCACTCTGTTATTAAAAAACGTAGATTAAGTGGTCAAAGAAGGGAAGGTATTGCAGCAAGATTAGCAGAAGGAAATTTGGCATCAGTATGGAGACGTAATGAAGCACTGCGTCTTATGAAATTTGGAAAAAAAGAACCCAAAAATTTATATTCATTAGAAGTGCTACGAAAGGCTAAATATAAAATCAAAAAGTTTATTTGATTCATTGCTAAATTTAAAATCTAACCCCCCTTATATTGGCAGTATACACGATATCGGTTTCCACAAATTTTTCCTTACATTACTGGTCAAGTACACAAATCTATACCTATAAAAATTATTGTAAATCGGAAAAACCTTCTACATTAGTACTAGATGCAACAGGATCTCTAATTAAGAAAATTACCTATGCAAATAATGACAAATTTTCAGGACATTTATTTTTATATGAAGGAATAATAAATATTTCAATAATTAAGCGAGGACAAATTCCAGTACTCCAAATGATTTCAGGGCGTCATGATACAAGTGCAATAATTCATTGGATATCAAGGTGGTTAAATGATGTAAGCTCTATACCAGACATAGTAATATGTGATGGATCTAAAGCATTATTATGCGCTGTATCACATACATTTAACAAAATGGAGCTAAAGTCTTATATTGGAAATTGCTTTAATGCCTTACTCAATACTGAGTTTAAATTTTTACCCAATTGTTTCATTAGAATGGACTATGCACATTTAATTCACAGCGTATCAAGATGGAATTGCTTAAAAATTGACAAACGGGTCAGAGAGTTTTATTTAAAAGCTTTATCTAGGCTAGTATGCTGTCAAAATTTAAAAGATTGTGTTGTAATTCTTAAATCTATTTTAACTATTTCGTTAGGCATGTATGAAGGAAAAAATGAATACGGTCAAGATATTCCAGCAGAAGAAAACAAGATATTTTTAAAAAATTTAATAGCTTCTCAGGATATTATATCAATTAGCGATAGTGACGAAAAAGACATAATAAATATAGAGGAAGGCATTCCAAGCAATATTAATCAATGGGTAGAAGAATTGTTCAATTCCTCTCTAATGTCAGCGAAACCTGTGGGGGACCGAGTTAATTTACATTATTTACCTGAATTTGGAAGAAAATTCAAAGAATTATTAAAAACTATTGTTCTCTGGTCTGGTATTATGATACCGATTTTTAAAAAAGGGTCCCAAACTGCATCTTCAGCGTCTGTGGAAGGATACTTTAATGATTTGAAAAACAGAACTTTAAAAAATATATCGCTTCCACAAAGAATCGATAAATTTGTCTGTCATCATTTAAAAAGTATAGAAGGTACGCTATTACTAGTTAATTCTGAATTTAATAATTCAGGTAAAATATAATTATATATATTGCTCCTTTTGTTTTTATTCTAAAATCTAAAAATTAATTTGCTTTTATTTATTTTTTATGTACTATTTTATGTATATAATTTAGAATTAATGAACACACCAAACTGCAAAATTTCAAAATTAGTTGATCATCAAATCAATAATGAGAATATTGAAGTAAAATAATTTTCCGGCAAGATTGCAGAAGACAACAATATAATATTTACAAGTAAAATTATATATCTAGTTTTAATACGTAGTTAACGTTCCTTTCTTTTTTAGATTCTGAAAACAAAAAGCTGGAAAATAGCGAAAGCAATATTACTTCTAATACTCAAGGTATTACTTTTTAATAATGTTTTGAAATAATGAAGTTTATATTAACACTTTTTTTAAATTAAAGGAGAATTAGAAGAACTAAATTGTATAGAAAATTGGAAAGGATTAGCATCACAAAAAGTAAAAAAGCGAAGATCTAAATATAAAATGCCGACTCCAGAATTAAATATATAGGGCATTATAATTCTGGGAATAAAATTGCTATTGCATTGTTGAGAAATGGAAACGTAAGATTTTCATTTAAAATAGACAAGAAAGATATAATTGTTCAAAACACCTGTGCATTTGATACTTTTTGCCAAGGGATATTAACTTCATATTGTGATAGTGTTAACTATAGAAATTATATTGATTCTTTGGAAGAAAATCCTTTTTTAGATCTCATTAAACGTATCATTAGAACAGGAATTAACAAAAATATTTATTACGATAGACTTAATATATTAAAAAATATATTCAAGGAAAGTAAGTTAATTCAAAATATAATTACAGTTGATTGTAACTGCAATATTTCTATTTAGCCAAAAGCACTGGTGCCCCAATATTCTAGCGCAACAGAGCAAAAAAAAAAAAATGTTCAAATAATTGTCGTACATTTAAAAAAAGAAATATATATATTGTTGCAATAAATGAAACCATTGTTAATACAAAGGGAATAGAGTATCTTCAAGATGCCATAATTGATGCATTCATGCTACATGACAAAATTTGTAAATGTTCTGGTTCTATTACATTTGAAATAGATTTCAATAAGCACATATTTATTGAAATAGGAGCATTTCCACTAATAAATGCAAAATTTACATTAAAATCTATTCCACTGGTTTTAAAATTAAATAACCATATACTTTTATTAAAAGCTGTTTGTGCATTTATTCCACCAGTTTCATCTGGAATGGGACACTATATTAATTACTCGAAACGTCTGGATGGTGTTTGGGAAAAATATGATGATTTTGAACGTGGATCTTTTCCAGTAACCTCAAATTTAGAAATAATTCCGCATTTACTAATTTATACTACCTAAATACATATTACTGTTTATTTGAATTATATTGTATCATCTGTATATGTTCTTAATTTTTTAATTGTTTAACTTTAAGTATTATAATTCCGTTACTTTTGTCGTTTTTAATATCAAATAAATAGCATAATTGATCTACTTGCATTAATATTATTGTACAACCTATATAGGTAACAAACCTTCTTCACCTTATTGGCTAAACTTAGTCAGTATCTATAATACATCCAACACAAATTTGAACCTATTAATTTTTAAACAAATGAGGGAAACTAAGGTTGCGGCGATATAATGCTGCCTATGCATTCATAATTATTTAAATATAAATTGAAGGTGCATACATACACTTCTACAAAAATAAAATTTCAATGTATAATAAATAATACACAAAATTAGGTTTCTGCATTAATTATTGTATTTAAAATTTATTAATTAATTCAATGAATAGGTCACACACTATGCATATAAATGTGTTGGTATATTTAGTTATTTTGAAATATTATAGAGTTACGGTTGTAAGAAGCGGGCATTTGATCCGTTATTATTTAAATTACACGAAAACGAAGCTTGTACAAAAATTATATTTTGTTGTACAAAAATGTACAAAATGTGAATATTATAAGCTAAATTATTATTTTTAATTACTAAATGTAGGGCTACGTGAAGTTAGCCCTACATAAATTATTATCAAAATAAATCAGAATCTGAGGGCGTACAAAAATTTATATTTGTTGTACAAAATTGTACATAATATGTACATTATTATCACCTGAAGTATTTTGTTTATGATATAAATGTAGGGCTCCGTGAAGTTGGCCCTACATACATTTGTTTTATTAATTACAAGAAATTAGAAGTTGTACAAAAATTAATTTGTATGGTACATAAATGTACATAATGTGTACAATATTTACAAATTATTTTTTTTAGTAAATCTCATATGTGTAGGGCCAACTTCACGGAACTGGGGTGAAATCAATAAAAAATGTTAGAGATGGTGGAATTGTTGTGCATTGTACCAAAAATGATGATGTACACAAATTAAGTAGGGCAGTTACAAGAAAATTAGGTAATAAATATGAAGTATCAGTTGGAAGTTTCAAAAATCCTCTATTAAAAATTGTTGGTATTGGTGAAAAAATGGATGCGGATCAAATAATAAATAATTTAAAAGCTCAGAATGAGAATATTTCTAATGAAGCATCGATAGAAATAAAACATATATGGGAAAGAAATAAAAAGCATACAGCAGTAATAGAAGTTGATTCTGGAACATTTACGTCTCTGACCACTACCGGCAAGGTTAATATCGGCTGGAATAGATGTCCTGTTTATGAAGAGTTTCAAATATTGAGATGCTACAAATGTCTTGGATACGGTCACAAAGCGGAAGTGTGTAAAAATGCTAAAGCGTGTAGCAAGTGTGGAGGTCAACACGACTACAAAGACTGCCATGAAAACTTTCAATCCTGCGTGAATTGTAGATATGCTAATGAAAAATTGAAACTAAACTTAGATATGACTCATTCTGCACTGGATCGAAAGTGTCCAGTATTTTTGAGAAAAATAGAAATGCAGCGTAATAAAACGAAATATATATAGCAATCACAGCAACTAAATGAGCATATTTTTTACATGAATGCTCAAAGCTATATGGCCAACATGTCTGAAATTAAACTATTTATCGAGATGGTTAAGCCTTATATTTTGTGTCTTTCTGAAACTCGTGTCACAGATGATATTGCAGATTCTGAAATCTATATTAATGATTATACACCATTTAGATGTGATACTAATAGCAGACATACCGGAGGGGTTTTAATTTTTGTCCATAATAGTATTAAAAGCACTAAAGTTAATAAAATTCAGAGTCATGGTGATTGGTGGATGTTAAATTTATCATTCTTCCTGAATACTCAAAAATATATTTTGTGCGGATTATATAGATCACCTAGTAGTAGTATTCCACAATTTCTATCTTTTGTAGATGACTGGCTAACTAACCTTAATATCAGTGATGAAATATTAGTGCTAGTGGGTGACTTTAACATTGATTGGAAAACTAATTCTTTTTACAGTACGAAAATGAAAGACATATTTCAATTACATGGTTATAAACAATGTGTTCAGGATTATCGGATAACTCAAAGCTCTAGTTCATTGATAGATTATGTAGTTTCTAATGACTTTAATTTATGTTGTGAAGTAATGGACACGCCAAAAATTAGTGATCATCAAATAATAAAAATTCGTGTATGCAATATGAAGAATGCTAAACCTAAGTTTTCCGTAAAAAGATTGATAAAAATAAATTACATAATTCATTAATAAATTGTAACTGGCCTTACTTAATAAGTAATGTCAACATATATTTTAATTTATTTTACAATCCTATATACTAATCGGCTTAACCTGAGCTGTCACTCTATACTTTGACCAATCTAACAACCATAATTATTCATCGCTACAGCCTAAACGGTGCGCTGGATTCGGGTGAAACTTTTTTTGAGATGTAAAGGGCACTAGGGACTACGTGCTTTTTATGAATTCATATTTTTCATACACATGATGTGCGAAATATTAAATAGGAAAGACATTAAATTTTTACATCAAGGGGGGCCTCGTAAACAGTGTAGTTTATGTTAAATAAACACTCGTTGCTACTACTGTTAAAAATTCAAAGATAAAGGGAATTGACATTACACTCTGAAATTAATTTTGTTATTTTTAAATTGATGTTTTAAAATTTAACAAAATATTAAACATGTACTTTAATTTATTCTAAACAGAAATAAATTTACCATACTTATCTAACTTATCTACAAATAAAGTAATTTATTTTTACAATTTCAAAGTGAACTGTCAATACACTTTATCTTTAATTGTTTGAAAAAAGAATGAAAACTTGTCATTTTTGACAGTTCACTTCGAAGTTTTAATTATACATTACTTTAATTGTAGACAAGTTAGATAAATTTGGCAAATTTATTTGTGTTTAGAATAATAGTGCGTACATTGTTTACTATTTTGTAATTTTTTTAAATATGAATTTTTTTTTATATTTTTTTCAAATTCAAAATAAATATGACAGATGTCTTTGTTCGTCAACCATGATTTTTTAAGGATTTTAGGCGGTATAATTCAAATTCTTATCTAACACAAAAAAGTTGAAAATTATTTTTCACTTCATAGATGGTTTCTTTTCCGCGTCAAAAAATACACAGATGTCTCTGCTCGACAACCTCGATGCTTCTAAGTATTTTAGGCGGTAAAATTTAAATAAGTTTATTACTTATTTAATATAAAAAGATCGTTTTAAATATTTATTTACTTTCAGAATAATTTTTTTTATCATGAGTTGTTTTTTATTTCTAATCCTGCCGTGTTTGGTACTAAATTAAAAGTTTCACATTAGAGATTTAAAATAAAGTGTCATAAAGTTATTTTCGACGATTGTCAATTGTTTTTTATAAATATCATTTACATCCTACCGTGTTTGGTATTGAATTAAAGGTCTCGCGGAGGAGATTTGAACTCAAGTGTCAAAAAGTTGTTTTGGACGATCGTTAATTGTTTTGTATAAATGTTATTTAATTCCCACCGTGTTTGGTATCAAATTAAAGGCCTGGCGGCGGAGATTTGAACTCAAGTGTCAAGAAGTTGTTTTGGGCGATTGTCAATTGTATTTTTATAAATATTATTTAAATCCTACCGTGTTTGGTATTGAATTAAAGGCCTCGCAAAGGAGATTTGAACTCAAGTGTCAAAAAGTTATTTTGGACGATTGTCAATTGTATTTTATAAATATTATTTAAATTATGCAGTGTTTGGTATCAAATTAAAAGTCTCAAGGAGGAGATTTGAACTCAAGTGTCAAAAAGTTGTTTTGGATGATCGTTAATTGTTTTGTATAAATGATATTTAATTCCTACCGTGTTTGGTATCAAATTAAAGGCCTGGCGACGGAGATTTGAACTCAAGTGTCAAGAAGTTGTTTTGGGCGATTGTCAATTGTTTTTTTATAAATATTATTTAAATCCTACCGTGTTTGGTATTGAATTAAAGGTCTCGCGGAGGAGATTTGAACTCAAGTGTCAAAAAGTTGTTTTGGACGATCGTTAATTGTTTTGTATAAATGTTATTTAATTCCCACTGTGTTTGGTATCAAATTAAAGGCCTGGCGGCGGAGATTTGAACTCAAGTGTCAAGAAGTTGTTTTGGGCGATTGTCAATTGTTTTTTTATAAATATTATTTAAATCCTACCGTGTTTGGTATTGAATTAAAGGTCTCGCGGAGGAGATTTGAACTCAAGTGTCAAAAAGTTGTTTTGGACGATTGTCAATTATTTCTTATAAATATTATTTCAATCCGACCGAGTTTGGTATCAAAATTAAAGGTCTCAAGGGGGAGATTTGAACTCAAGTGTCAAAAAATTGTTTTGGATGATCGTTAATTGTTTTGTATAAATGATATTTAATTTTTACCGTGTTTGGTATTAAATTAAAGGCCTTGCGGAGGAGATTTAAACTCAAGTGTCAAAAAGTTGATTTGGAGCATTGTCAATTGTTTTTTATAAATATTATTTAAATCCTACCGTGTTTGGTATCAAATTAAAAGTCTCATGAAGGATATTTTGACTCAAGTGTCAAAAAACGTGTTTGGTATTGAATTAAATATCTCACGGAAGAGATTTAAACTAAAGTGCCAAATATTAGTAACATGGAAGCGAGAAACGAAGTGACGAGCTTGCTTCGCCTATGCACTGACTTGAAAGCGAGGAACGAAGTGACGAGCTTTCTTCGTTAACTTACGGATATGGAAATGAGGAACAAAATGATGAGCTTGCTTCGCCGATGCACTGACTAGTACTGACATGGAAGCGAGGAACGTAGTGACGAGCTTCCTTCGCCGATGTACTAACATGGAAACGAAGAACGAAGTAACGAGCTTTCTTCCTCAATGTACTGACACGGAAGCGAGGAACGTAGTGACGAGCTTGCTTCGCCAATTGTTTGTTATAAATTTGAAGTTATTTAAGTCTACTCAATTTATTTTTCTACATTTTCAGTTGTAATCTTCTTCAGTGACGCGAAGCCTAGGGGACAGACCTGCGAAGCAGGTCGGGCCGCTAGTCCAATATACTATTCGGCATCATCCACTCTATAGATTAGCCAATCTAACAACCATAATTATTCATCGCTACAGCCTAAACGGTGCGCTGGATTCGGATGAAACTTTTTTTCAGATGTAAAGGGCACTAGGGACTACGTGCTTTTTATGAATTCATATTTTTCATACACATGATGTGCGAAATATTAAATAGGAAAGACATTAAATTTTTACATCAAGGGGGGCCTCGTAAACAGTGTAGTTTATGTTAAATAAACACGCGTTGCTACTACTGTTAAAAATTCAAAGATAAAGGGAATTGACATTTCACTCTGAAATTAATTTTGTTATTTTTAAATTGATGTTTTAAAATTTAACAAAATATTAAACATGTACTTTAATTTATTCTAAACAGAAATAAATTTACCATACTTATCTAACTTATCTACAAATAAAGTAATTTATTTTTACAATTTCAAAGTGAACTGTCAATACACTTTATCTTTAATTGTTTGAAAAAAGAATGACAACTTGTCATTTTTGACAGTTCACTTCGAAGTTTTAATTATACATTACTTTAATTGTAGACAAGTTAGATAAATTTGGCAAATTTATTTGTGTTTAGAATAATAGTGCGTACATTGTTTACTATTTTGTAACTTTTTTAAATATGAATTTTTTTTTATATTTTTTTCAAATTCAAAATAAATATGACAGATGTCTTTGTTCGTCAACCATGATTCTTTTAAGGATTTTAGGCGGTAAAATTCAAATGAGCTTTTTTCTTATCTAACACAAAAAAGTTGAAAATTATTTTTCTCTTCATAGATGGTTTCTTTTCCGCGTCAAAAAATACACAGATGTCTCTGCTCGACAACCTTGATGCTTATAATTATAAGTATTTTAGGCGGTAAAATTTAAATAATTTTATGACTTATTTAATATAAAAAGATCGTTTTAAATATTTATTTAATTTCAGAATGATTTTTTTTATCAGGAGTTGTTTTTCATTTCTAATACTGCCGTGTTTGGTACTAAATTAAAAGTTTCACGATCGAGATTTAAAATAAAGTGACGATTGTCAATTGTTTTTTATAAATATTATTTAAATATTACCGTGTTTGGTATTGAATTAAAGGTCTCGCAGAGGAGATTTGAACTCAAGTGTCAAAAAGTTGTTTTGGGCGATTGTCAATTGTTTTTTATAAATATTATTTAAATTCTACCGTGTTTGGTATCAAATTAAAGGCCTCGCGGAGGAGAATTGAACTCAAATGTCAAAAACATGTTTTGGATGATTCTCAAGTGTTTTTTATAAATATTATTTAAATCATACCGTGTTTAGTATCAAATTAAAAGTCTCGCGGAGGAGATTTGAACTCAAGTGTCAAAAAGTTGTTTTGGACGATCGTTAATTGTTTTGTAGAAATTTTATTTAATTCATACCGTGTTTGGTATCAAATTAAAGGTCTCGCGGAAGAGATTTGAACTCAAATGTCAAAAATTTGTTTTGGACGATCGTTAATTGTTTTGTATATATGTTATTTAATTCCTACCGTGTTTGGTATAAAATTAAAGGTCTCGCGGAGGAGATTTGAACTCAAGTGTCAAAAAGTTATTTTGGACGATTGTCAATTGTTTTTTATAAATATTATTTAAATCCTACCGTGTTTGGTATCAAATTAAAGGTCTCGCGGAAGAGATTTGAACTCAAGGGTCAAATAGTTATTTTGGACGATCGTTAATTGTTTTGTATATATGTTATTTATTTCCTACCGTGTTTGGTATTCAATTAAAGATCTCGCAGAGGATATTTGAATTCAAGTGTCAAAAAATTGTTTTGGACGATTGTCAATTGTTTTCTATAAAAATTATTTAAATCCTACCGTATTTGGTATTAAATAAAAGATCTCGCAGAGAAGATATATGTTATTTAAATCCTACCGTGATTGGTATCAAATTAAAAGTCTCATGAAGGATATTTCAACTCAAGTGTCAAAAAGTTATTTTGGTAAATCATCAATTGTTTTTTATAAATGTTATTTAAATCCTAACGTGTTTGGTATTGAATTAAATATCTCACGGAAGAGATTTAAACTAAAGTGCCAAATAGTAGTAACATAAAAGCGAGAAACGAAGTGACGAGCTTGCTTCGCCCATGCACTGACTTGAAAGCGAGGAACGAAGTGACGTGCTTTCTTTCCCAATGTACTGACATGGAAGCGAGGTACGTAGTGACGAGCTTGCTTCGTCGATGCACTGACATGGAAGCGAGGAACGAAGTGACGAGCTTCCTTTGTCAATGTACTGACATGGAAGCGAGGAACGTAGTGACGAGCTTGTTTCGCCAATTGTTTGGTATTAATTGGAAGTTATTTAAGACTATCAATTTATTTTTCTACATTTTCAGTTGTAAAATAAAAAATTATCATTTTGATGCTACTTTTACTTTAAACTAGAAAAAGTCGGTATTACACGATAAATATATTAAAATAAAGTAAATGCGTTAAATTTGTCGACAATGTAGGGGGCAATTTATTATATATTATTATTGACGATTCTTTTAAATTGACAAGATAATAATAGAAATGTCAGATTCAGAGAAGTCTTTGTAACATAATTAAATTTAATAAAAATAAAATAAAACTATGAAATTTAGAGAAAATAATAATGTATCCAACCTTATTTTGTTTTATTTTACTTGACTTTAGATTAAGTAACTTTGGTATTACACGATCAAATTTAGTAATAATATAGTAAATCCGCCAAATTTGTCGACAAAGGAGAATGCAAATTATTGTACATTATTATTGATAATATTTTAAAATTACCAATAGAAATATCAGATTGACAAAATTATTTATCACATGATCAAATATTAATTAAGTTGTGTTTTATTTAATTATTTTTTTAAAATCACTTTTTGGGTATCCAAAGAAAAATGTCGAATAGACGGGACAAATGATAATATAAAAATTTTCGGCTGTCGATTATTTTCATAAAAGACATCAGAAAAATATAGTGTTTGGTATCAAATGAAAAATAGCTCCGTGGTAACGTGTCGGACTGTGGATCGTTAGATCCTCAGTTCGAATCCCACTGCCGACAGTTACAAATTTAAATTTACCCCTGTGGTTCCCCCTCCACTAACAACTTTGGGGGCTATGACTTGACGGCTGGTAACCGCATTTCATACGCAAAAATATATCACCTACCGAGATCTGCGTAAGCAGAGTGCCACACCCTTAATGGGTAAAAGGCGTGATGATATATTTATTTATTTATTTTATTTATCAAATGAAAATCTTGAATAGACAAGTTTAATTTTTTTTGCTTTGATTGTACTTTGAAATGTGACTGACAAGATAACGTAAGACTGGATAAGGTTGGTATTAAACGATCAAATTTTATAAAAATTTAAAAAACCGCGAAATTTAAAGGAAAAAAAATTCCATTACAATTTCACGATTTTATTCTACTTTGACGTTAGATTAGGTAAAGTCGACAATGTGGAATGCAAATTATTATATATTATTATTGGCGGTATTTTAAAATTGCCAAGAAGACAATAGAAATGTCAGATTGGCAAAAATATTTGTTATATGATCAAATATTAATTTAATTTGTGTTTCATAAAATTTTTAAAATGTTTTTTAGGTATCTAACTTGTGGTGTATGAAATGAAATATTTTAAGAGTTCCCAGATAATAATTTTTTAAGTCACTTGAAATCTATTGTAAAATTCAAACACTTGGTCTGGGTAATACGAGTATCCACGGAAAATTTAATAATTGTGTTTGTTGTAATTTTTTTCGCAAACCAATTCCGATCGGCAATTATTTTGCCTTACAATTCATGAATATTTGCGACCTGTGGGGTACCAAGTAAAATGTTTTAGAAGTGAAATATTGAGCCATCTGTATTATAAATCAGTACGATTGGCAAATGCTTTTCTGATATTTCCCCTAAAGCTACCTTGTGAAGTATTGAATGTAACGTTTCAGGCTCAAAAGGTTGGAAAAAGTAGTGATGAACCTTCTTTATCACAAATAATTACGATCAGCAATTGCTTTTGTGGAAATTACTAGAAACTGAACTTAGGGATATTAAATGAACTGTTTCAGGGATGGGAAGTTAAGAGACACTGACATGAAAGCGAGGAACGAAGTGACGAGCTTTCCTCGCCATTGTACTGACATGAAAGCGAGTAACGAAGTGACATGTTTTCTTCGCCAATTTACTGACTTGGAAGCGAGAAACAAAGAGACTGCTATCTTCTTTAGTGTCGCGGAGCCTAGGGGTCAGACCTGCGAAGCAGGTCGGACCGCTAGTCCAATATACTAATCCTTTAGAGTATTTTTCTATATTTTAGCCAATCTAGCAACCATTTGTGTCCGCCTCTACAGCCCAGACAGTTTGACGGATTCGAGTGAAACCTTCAGTGGCACTTAGAGTTCGATTGGGAATACGTACTTTTTATGAATTCACAGTTTTATTACACATGATGTACAAGATATTTAATAAATAAGGCGGGAATTAAAAAATCTAGTATGGGTGTGTAGCTTTTGTTGAATCAAATGCGTAGTTACCACTGTGAAATTTTTGTTGATTTCAATTGAATTGACAATTCACTTTGAACAACTTGTCATTTTTGACAGTTTAGTTTGAAATTTTTATTATTCGTTACTTTAATTGTAGACAAGGTAGATAAGTTTGGTAAATTTATTTGTGTTTAGAATTAATGAGCACAAATGATTACAATTTTCTAAATTTTATAAATGTGAATTTTTTTTTCTCAAAAAAAAATATGCCCTTTTTCAACTTCGTTGCTTTTAAGTGTTTTAGGCGGTAAAATTCAAATATTTTGAAGTTTGAAAATGATTTTCAAGATAGTTTTAAATATTTATAACCAATTTCAGAATTTTCTTTTTAATCTAATATCTTAAAATTGTCAAAAAGTAATTTTTAACAATCGTCAGTTATTTTTTATAAATGTGATATAATCCGACCGAATTATTTTCGACGATCGTCAATTGTTAATTATAAATTAATTCTATCATACTTGATATCAAATTAATGTTCTCATGGAGGGGATTTAAACTGAAGGGACAAAAAGTTATTTTGGACGAACGTCAATTTTTTTTATATATGTTATAAATCCTACTGTGTTTGGTATTAAATTAAAGGTCGCTTTCATCAGATTTAAACTCAAGTGTCAATAAAAATTATTTTGGATCATCGTCAATTGTTTTTTATAAATGTTATTTAAATCTTACCGTGTTTGGTATTGAATTAAAGGTCTCACTCATGAGATTGAAACTCAAGTGTCAAAAAGTTATTTTGGACGATCGTTAATTGTTTTTCATAAATGTTATTTACATCCTACGGTGTTTGGTATCAAATTAAAGGTCTCGCGGAGGAGATTTGAACTCAAGTGTCAAAAAGTTGTTTTGGACGATTGTCAATTGTTTTTTAGAAATGTTATTTAAATACTACCGTGTTTGGTATTGAATTAAAGGTGACACTCATAAGATTTAAACTCAAGTGTCAAAAAGTTATTTTGCACGATAGTCAATTGTTTCTTAATTGTTATTTAAATCTTACCGTGTTTGGTATTGAATTTAAGGTCTCACTCATGAGATTTAAACCCAAGTGTCAGAAAGTTATTTTGGACGATTGTTAATTGTTTTTTATAAATGTTATTTGAATCCTACCGTGTTTGGAATCAAATTTAAGGTCTCGCGGATGAGATATAAACTCAAGTGTCAGAAAGTAATTTTGGACGATCGTCAATTGTTTTCCATAAATACTATTTAAATCCTGTCGTGTTTGATATCAAATTAAAGGTCTCGCGGAGGAGATTTGAAATCATGTGTCAAAACGTTATTTTGGACGATTGTCAATTGTTTTTTATAAATGTTATTTTATTTCTGCCATGTTTGGTATCAAATAAAAAGGTTTCATGGAGGAGATTTGAACTCAAGTGTTAGAAAGTACTAACATGGAAGCGAGGAACGAAGTGACGAGCTTCCTTCGCCGATGTACTGATATGGATGCGAGGAACGAAGTGACGAGCATTCATCGTGAATGTACTGACATGGAAGCAAGGAACGAAGAGACTAACTCAAGTTATTTTTGTATATTTTTAGTTGCAATCTTCTTCAGTTTCGCGGAGCCTAGGGGTTAGACATGCGAAGCATGTCGAACCGCTAGTCCTATATACTAATCGGCGTGGGTCTGAACTGTCACTCTATAGATTAGCCAATCTAACAACCATAATTATTCATCGCTACAGCCTAAACGGTGCGCTGGATTCGGGTGAAAATTTTTTTGAGATGAAAAGGGCCATAGGGACTACGTGCTTTTTATGAATTCATATTTTTCATACACATGATGTGCGAAATATTAAATAGGAAAGACATTAAATTTTTACATCAAGGGGGGCCTTGGTTGCTACGAAAGTGTACTTTGTTGATTATAGTTGTAACTTTTCAAAAATTTTTGTTCAATTTGACATATATGACAGATCTGTTTCAAATTTTGAGTAAAAATTACATTAATTCTAGACAAGTTGAAGATGTTTTGTAAATTTATTTGTGATTAAAATAAATGAGTCAACATGTGTACTATAATGTAAATATATTAAAAGTCAATTTAAAAAATTAAAATTGTTGCTGTCACTTTTCACGAATTTGTGTTCATCCTGTCATTTTTGACATATCTGTTTGAAAGTGTAAGTATAAATTTAATTAATTCTAGACCAGATGAAAAAGTTTTGTAAATTTATCTGTGTTTAGAATAAATGAGCAAATATGTTTACTAATCTGTAAATTTTTAAAATATAAATTTTTTTTCATAATTTTTTAAATTTAAAATTAATATGACAGATGTCTGTGTTCGTCAACTTCAATTCTTTTAAGGATTTTAGGCGGTAAAATTCAAATGATTGAATTTCTAACACAGAAATGATAAATATTATTTTTCAATTCATTTTTTTCCTTCTCAAAAAATACAACAGTTGTCTCTGCTCGATAACCTCAATGCTTCCAAGTATTTTAGGCGGTAAAATTTAAATAAGTTAATTACTTATCTAATATAAAATGATCGTTTTAAATTTTATAATGAATTTCAGCAATATTTTTTTTATCATCAGTTGTTTTTTATTTCGAATCCTGCCGTGTTTGATACTAATCTAAAAGTTTCACGTTAGAGTTTTAAAATAAAGTGTCAAAAAGTTATTTTGGACGATTGTCAATTGTTTTTTATAAAAATTATTTAAATGCTACCGAGTTTGGTATTGAATTAAAGGTCTCGCAGAGGAGATTTGAACTAAAGTGTCAAAAAGTTGTTTTGGACGATTGTCAATTGTTTTCTATAAAAATTATTTAAATCCTACCGTGTTTGGTATTCAATTAAAGGTCTCGCAGAGGAGATTTGAACTCAAGTGTCAAAAAGTTATTTTGGACGATTGTCAATTGTTTTCTATAAAAATTATTTAAATCCTACCGTGTTTGGTATTCAATTAAAGGTCTCGCAGAGGAGATTTGAACTCAAGTGTCAAAAAGTTATTTTGGACGATTGTCAATTGTTTTTTATAAATATTATTTAAATCCTACCGTGTTTGGTATTCAATTAAAGGTCTCGCAGAGGAGAATTGAACTCAAGTGTCAAAAAATTGTTATGGACGATTGTCAATTGTTTTCTATAAAAATTATTTAAATCCTACCGTGTTTGGTATTGAATAAAAGGTCTCGCAGAGAAGATTTAAACTCAAGTGTCAAAAAGTTATTTGGACGATTGTCAATTGTTTTTTATAAATATTATTTAAATCCTACCGTGTTTGGTATCAAATTAAAGGTCTCGCGAAGGAGATTTGAACTCAAGTGTCAAAAAGTTGTTTTGGACTATCGTTAATTGTTTTGTATATATGTTATTTAAATCCTACCGTGCTTGATATCAAATTAAAAGTCTCATGAAGGATATTTCAACTCAAGTGTCAAAAAGTTATTTTGGTAAATCATCAATTGTTTTTTTTATAAATGTTATTTAAATCCTAACGTGTTTGGTATTGAATTAAATATCTCACGGAAGGGATTTAAACTCAAGTGCCAAATAGTAGTAACATAAAAGCGAGAAACGAAGTGACGAGCTTGCTTCGCCGATGCACTGACTTGAAAGCGAGGAACGAAGTGACGAGCTTTCTTTGTCTAGTACTGACATGGAAGCGAGGAACGTAGTGACGAGCTTCCTTCGCCGATGTACTAACATGGAAACGAAGAACGAAGTAACAAGCCTTCTTCGTCAATGTACTGACATGGAAGCGAGGAACGTAGTGACGAGCTTGCTTCGCCAATTGTTTGGTATAAATTTGAAGTTATTTAAGTCTACTCAATTTATTTTTCTACATTTTCAGTTGTAATCTTCTTCAGTGACGCGGAGCCTAGGGGACAGACCTGCGAAGCAGGTCGGGTCGCTAGTCCAATATACTATTCGGCAATATCCACTCTATATTTTAGCCAATCTAACAACCATAATTATTCATCGCTACAGCCTAAACGGTACGCTGGATTCGGGTGAAATTTTTTTTGAGATGTAAAGGGCACTAGGGACTACGTGCTTTTTATGAATTCATATTTTTCATACACATGATGTGCGAAATATTAAATAGGAAAGACATTAAATTTTTACATCAAGGGGGGGCCTCGTATTCCGTGTAGTTTATGTTAAATAAACACGCGTTGCTACTTCTGTTAAAAATTCAAAGATAAAGGGAATTGACAGTTCACTCTGAAATTAATTTTGTTATTTTTAAATTGATGTTTTAAAATTTAACAAAATATTAAACATGTACTTTAATTTATTCTAAACAGAAATAAATTTACCATACTTAACTAACTTGTCTACAAATAAAGTAATTTATTTTTACAATTTCAAAGTGAACTGTCAATACACTTTATCTTTAATTGTTTGAAAAAAAGAATGACACCTTGTCATTTTTGACAGTTCACTTCGAAGTTTTAATTATACATTACTTTAATTGTGGACAAGTTAGATAAATTTGGCAAATTTATTTGTGTTTAGAATAATAGTGCGTACATTGTTTACTATTTTGTAATTTTTTTAAATGTGAATTTTTTTTTCATATTTTTTTCAAATTCAAAATAAATATGACAGATGTCTTTGTTCGTCTATCACGATTCTTTTAAGGATTTTAGGCGGTAAAATTCAAATGAGTTATTTTCTTATCTAACACAAAAAAGTTGAAAATTATTTTTCACTTAATAGATGGTTTCTTTTCCGCGTCAAAAAATACACAGATGTCTCTGCTCGACAACCTTGATGCTTCTAAGTATTTTAGGCGGTAAAATTTAAATAAGTTTATTACTTATTTAATATAAAAAATCGTTTTAAATATTTATTTAATTTCAGAATAATTTTTTTAATCATGAGTTGTTTTTCATTTCTAATCCTGCCGTGTTTGGTACTAAATTAAAAGTTTCACGTTCGAGATTCAAAATAAAGTGAAGATTGTCAATTGTTTTTTATAAATATTATTTAAATCCTACCGTGTTTGGTATTGAATTAAAGGTCTCGCAGAGGAGATTTGAACTCAAATGTCAAAAAGTTGTTTTGGACGATTGTCAATTGTTTTTTATAAATATTATTTAAATCATAACGTGTTTGGTATCAAATTAAAGGTCTCGCGGAGGAGATTTGAACTCAAGTGCCAAATAGTTGTTTTGGACGATAGTTAATTGTTTTGTATAAATTTTATTTAATTCGTACCGTGTTTGGTATCAAATTAAAGGCCCCGCGGAGGAGATTTGAACTCAAGTATCAAAAAGTTATTTTGGACGATTGTCAATTGTTTTTTATAAATACTATTTAATTCTTACCGTGTTTGGTATCAAATTAAAGGCCTCGCGGAGGAGATTTAAACTCTAGTATCAAAAAGTTATTTTGGACGATTGTCAATTGTTTTTTATAAACATTATTTAAATTCTCCAGTGTTTGGTATCAAATTAAAAGTCTCATGAAGGATATTTTAACTCAAGTGTCAAAAAGTTATTTTGGTAAATCGTCAATTGTTTTTTTTAAATGTTATTTAAATCCTAACGTATTTGGTATTGAATTAAATATCTCACGGAAGAGATTTAAATTAAAGTGCCAAATAGTAGTAACATGGAAGCGAGAAACGAAGTGAGGAGCTAGCTTCGCCCATGCACGAGCTTTCTTCGTCAATGTACTGACATGGAAATGAGGAACATAGTGACGAGCTTGCTTCGCCGATGCACTGACTTGAAAACGAGGAACGAAGGAACAAGCTTGCTTCGCTGATGCACTGACTTGAAAGCGAGGAACGAAATGACGAGCTTTCTTCGTCTAGTACTGACATGGAAGCGAGGAACGTAGTGACGAGCTTGCTTCGCCGATGTACTGACATGAAAGCGAGGAACGAAGTGACGAGCTTTCTTCGTCAATGTACTGACATGGAAGCGAGGAACGCAGTGACGAGCTTGCTTCGCCGATGAACTGACATGAAAGCAAGGAACGAAGTGACGAGCTTTCTTCGTCAATGTACTGACATGGAAACGAGGAACTTAGTGACGTGCTTGCTTCGCCAATTGTTTGGTATAAAAAGTTATTTAAGACTACTCAATTTATTTTTATACATTTTCAGTTGTAATCTTCTTCAGAGACGCGGAGCCTAGGGGACAGACCTGCAAAGCAGGTCGGACCGCTAGTCCAATATACTATTCGGCAATATGCACTCTATACTTTGACCAATCTAACAACCATAATTATTCATCGCTACAGCCTAAACGGTGCGCTGGATTCGGGTGAAATTTTTTTGAGATGTAAAGGGCACTAGGGACTACGTGCTTTTTATGAATTCATATTTTTCATACACATGATGTGCGAAATATTAAATAGGAAAGACATTAAATTTTTACATCAAGGGGGGCCTCGTATTCCGTGTAGTTTATGTTAAATAAACACGCGTTGCTACTTCTGTTAAAAATTCAAAGATAAAGGGAATTGACAGTTCACTCTGAAATTAATTTTGTTATTTTTAAATTGATGTTTTAAAATGTAACAAAATATTAAACATGTACTTTAATTTATTCTAAACAGAAATAAATTTACCATACTTGTCTAACTTGTCTAGAATTAAAGTAATTTATTTTTACAATTTCAAAGTGAACTGTCAATACACTTTATCTTTAATTGTTTGAAAAAAAGAATGACAACTTGTCATTTTTGACAGTTCACTTCGAAGTTTTAATTATACATTACTTTAATTGTAGACAAGTTAGATAAATTTGGCAAATTTATTTGTGTTTAGAATAATAGTGCGTAGATTGTTTACTATTTTGTAATTTTTTTAAATGTGAATTTTTTTTATATTTTTTTCAAATTCAAAATAAATATGACAGATGTCTTTGTTTGTCAACCATGATTCTTTTAAGGATTTTAGGCGGTAAAATTCAAATTCTTATCTAACACAAAAAAGTTGAAAATTATTTTTCAATTCATAGATGGTTTCTTTTCCGCGTCAAAAAATACACAGATGTCTCTGCTCGACAACCTTGATGCTTCTAAGTATTTTAGGCGGTAAAATTTAAATAAGTTTATTACTTATTTAATATAAAAAGATCGTTTTAATTATTTATTTAATTTCAGAATAATTTTTTTTATCATGAGTTGTTTTTCATTTCTAATCCTGCCGTGTTTGGTACTAAATTAAAAGTTTCACGTTCGAGATTTAAAATAAAGTGACGATTGTCAATTGTTTTTTATAAATATTATTTAAATCCTACCGTGTTTGGTATTGAATTAAAGGTCTCGCAGAGGAGATTTGAACTTAAGTGTCAAAAAGTTATTTTGGACGATTGTCAATTGTTTTTTATAAACATTATTTAAATCCTACCGTGTTTGGTATTAAATAAAAGGTCTCGCAGAGAAGATTTAAACTCAAGTGCCAAAAAGTTATTTTGGACGATTTTCAATTGTTTTTTATAAATATTATTTAAATCCTACCGTGTTTGGTATCAAATTAAAGGTCTCGCGGAAGAGATTTGAACTCAAGTGTCAAAAAGTTGTTTTGCACGATCGTTAATTGTTTTGTATATATGTTATTTAATCCCTACCGTGTTTGGAATCAAATTAAAGGTGTCGCGGAGGAGATTTGAACTCAAGTGACAAAAAGTTATTTTGGACGATTGTCAATTGTTTTTTATAAATATTATTTAAATCCTACCGTGTTTCGTATTAAATAAAAAAAAGAAGATATATGTTATTTAAATCCTACCGTGATTGGTATCAAATTAAAAGTCTCATGAAGGATATTTCAACTCAAGTGTCAAAAAGTTATTTTGGTAAATCATTAATTGTTTTTTATAAATGTTATTTAAATCCTTACGTGTTTGGTATTGCATTAAATATCTCACGGAAGAGATTTAAACTAAAGTGCCAAATAGTAGTAACATAAAAGCGAGAAACAAAGTGACGAGCTTGCTTTGCCCATGCACTGACTTGAAAGCGAGGAACGAAGTGACGAGCTTCTTTCGTCAATGTACTGACATGGAAGCGAGGAACGTAGTGACAAGCTTGCTTCTTCGATGCACTGACATGCAAGCGAGGAACGAAGTGACGAGCTTTCTTCGTCAATGTACTGACATGGAAGCGAGGAACGTAGTGACGAGCTTGCTTCGTCGATGCACTGACATGGAAGCGAGGAACGAAGTGACGAGCTTTCTTCGTCAATGTACTGACATGGAAGCGAGAAACGTAGTGACGAGCTTGCTTCGCCAATTGTTTGGTATTAATTGGAAGTTATTAAAGACTATCAATTTATATTTCTACATTTTAAGTTGTAAAATAAAAAATTTTCATTTTGATACTACTTTTACTTTAAACTAGGAAAAGTCGCTATTACACGACAAATTTATTAAAAATAAAGTAAATGCATTAAATTTGTCGACAATGTAGGGTGCAATTTATTATATATTATTATTGACGGTTCTTTTAAATTGACAAGATAATAATAGAAATAAAAACATGAAATTTAGAGAAAAAAAAATTTCCAACCTTTTTTTTTATTTTACTTGACTTTAGATTAAGTAACTTTGGTATTACACGATCAAATTTAGTAATAATATAGTAAATCCGCCAAATTTGTCGACAAAGGAGAATGCAAATTATTGTACATTATTATTGATATTATTTTAAAATTACCAATAGAAAAATCAGATTGACAAAATTATTTATCACATGATCAAATATTAATTAAGTTGTGTTTGATTTAATTATTTTTTTAAAATCACTTTTTGGGTATCCAATGAAAGATGTCGAATAGACGGGACAAATGATAATATAAAAATTGGCGGCTGTCGAATATTTTCATAAAAGACATCAGAAAAATATAGTGTTTGGTATCAAATGAGAATCTTGAATAGACAAGTTAAAATTTTTTAGCTTTAATTGTACTTTGAAATGTAACTGACAAGATAACGTAAGACTGGTTGGTTGGTATTACACGATCAAATTTTATAAAAATTTTAAAAACCGCGAAATTTAAAGGAAAAAAATTCCATTACAATTTCACGATTTTATTCTACTTTGACGTTAGATTAGGTAAAGTCGACAATGTGGAATGCAAATTATTATACATTATTATTGACGGTATTTTTAAATTGCCAAGAAGACAATAGGAATGTCAGATTGGCAAAATATTTGTTATATAATCAAATATTAATGTAATTTGTGTTTAATTTAAATTTTTTAATTTTTTTTTTTAGGTATCTAACTTGTGGTGTATGAAATGAAATGTTTTAAGAGTTCCCAGATAATCATCTTTTTTAAGTCACTTGAAATCTATTGCAAGGGTAAAAATTCAAACACTTAGTCTTGGTAATACGAGTATCCACGGAAAATTTAATAATTGTGTTTGTTGTAATTTTTTTCGCAAACCGATTCTGATCGGCAATTATTTTTCCTTACAATTCATGAATATTTGCGACCTGTGGGGTACCAAGTAAAATGTTTTAGAAGTGAAATATTGAGCCATCTTTATTATAAATCAGTACGATTGGCAAATGCTTTTCTGAAAATTCCCCTAAAGCTAGCTTGTGAAGTATTGAATGTAACGTTACAGGCTCAAAAAGTTGAAAAAAGTAGTGATGAAACTTCTTTATCACAAATAATTACGATCAGCAATTGCTTTTGTGGAAATTACTAGAAACTTAACTTAGGGATATTAAATGAACTGTTTTAGGGATGGGAAGTTAAGAGACACTGACATGAAAGCGAGGAACGAAGTGACGAGCTTTCCTCGCCATTGTACTGACATGAAAGCGAGGAACGAAGTGATGTGTTTTCTTCGCCAATTTACTGACTTGGAAGCGAGGAACAAAGAGACTGCTATCTTCTTTAGTGTCGCGGAGCCTAGAGGTCAGACCTGCGAAGCAGGTCGGACCGCTAGTCCTATATACTAATCGGCTTAACCTGAGCTGTCACTCTATACTTTGACCAATCTAACAACGGCCATCGGAATCGCCTACAGCCTAAACGGTTTGATGTATTCGGGTGAAACTTTTTTTGCGTGTTAAAGGTCCCTGTGGAACAGTGCCTTTTGTATGTCTCATATTTTTCTTACACATGATGTGCGAAATATTAAATGCGAAAGACATTAAATTTTTCCATCAAGGGGGGCCTCGGGTTGCTACGAAAGTGTACTTTGTTGATTGTAGTTGTAACTTTTCACAAATTTTTATTCAATTTGACATATATGACATATCTGTCTGAAATTTTAAGTATAAATTACATAAATTCTAGACATGTTGAAGATGTTTTGTAAATTTATATGTGTTTAAAATAAATGAGTGAATATGTGTACTATAATGAAAATATTGTAAAAGTCAATGAAAAAAATTTAAATTGTAGCTGTCACTTTTCACGAATTTGTGTTCATCCTGTCATTTTTGACATATCTGTTTGAAACTGTAAGTATACATTGAATTAATTCTAGACCAGATAAAAAAGTTTTGCAAATTTACCTGTGTTTAGAATGAATGAGGGAGCATGTTTACTATATTGTAGATTTTTAAATTGAGAATTTTTTTCTTATATTTTTTCCATTCAAAATAAATATGACAGATGTCTCTGTTCGTCAACCTCGATTCATTTAAGGATTTTAGGCGGTAAAATTCAAATGGGTTAATTTCTTATCTAATACAAAAAAGTTAAAATTTATTTTTCACTTCATATATAGTTTCTTTTTCTTCTCAAAAATTAAAACAGATGTCTCTGCTCGACAACCTCGATGCTTCTAAGTAATTTAGGCGGTAAAATTTAAAGAATTCATTACTTTTCTAATATAAAAAGTTCGTTTTAAATATTTATAATCAATTTCAGAATTATTTTTTTTATCATCAGTTTTTATATCTAATTTTGCCGTGTTTGGTACTAAATTAAAAGTTTCAAGTTAGAGATTTAAAATAAAGTGTCATAAAGTGGACGATTGTCTATTGTTTTTTATAAATGTTATTTAATTCCTACCGTGTTTGGTATTGAATTAAAGGTCCCGCAGAGGAGGTTTGAAATCAAGTATCAAAAAGTTGTTTTGGGCGATTGTCAATTGTTTTTTATAAATATTATTTAAAACCTACCGTGTTTGGTATCAAATTAAATGTCTCGCGGAGGAGATTTGAACTCAAGTGTCAAAAAGTTGTTTTGGACGATTGTCAATTGTTTTTTATAAATATTATTTCAAACTTACCGTGTTTGGTATCAAATTAAAGGTCTCGCGGAGGAGATTTGAACTCAAGTATCAAAAAGTTGTTTTGGACGATTGTCAATTGTTTTTTATAAATATTATTTAAATCCCACCGTGTTTGGTATCAAATTAAAGGTCTCGCGGAGTAGATTTAAACTCAAGTGTCAAAAAGTTGTTTTGGGCGATTGTAAATTGTTTTTTATAAATATTATTTAAGTCTTATCGTGTTTGGTATTAAATTAAATATCTCACGGAAGAGAATTAAACTGAAGTGCCAAATAGTAGTAACATGAAAGCGAGAAACGAAGTAACGAGCTTTCCTCGTCAATGTACTGACACGGAAACGAGGAACATAGTGACGAGCTTGCTTCGCCGATGCACTGACTTAAGAGCGAGGAACGAAGGCATAAGCTTGCTTCGCCAATGTACTGACATGGAAGCGAGGAACGAAGTGACGAGCTTGCTTCGCTGATGCACTGACTTGAAAGCGAGGAACGAAGTGACGAGCTTTCTTCGTCTAGTACTGACATGGAAGCGAGGAACGTAGTGACGAGCTTGCTTCGCCGATGCACTGACATGGAAGCGAGGAACGAAGTGACGAGCTTTCTTCGTCAATGTACTGACATGGAAGCAAGGAACGTAGTGCCGAGCTTGCTTCGCCAATTGTTTGGTTTAAATTGGAAGTTATTTAAGACTTCTCAATTTATTTTTCTACATTTTCAGTTGTAATCTTATTCAGTGACGCGGAGCCTAGGGGACAGACCTGCGAAGCAGGTCGGACCGCTAGTCCTATATACTAATCGGCCTAATCTGAACTGTCACTCTATACTTTGACCAATCTAACAACCATAATTATTCATCGCTACAGCCTAAACGGTGCAATGGATTCAGGTGAAACTTTTTTTTAGATGTAAAGGGCCATAGGGACTACGTGCTTTTTATGAATTCATATTTTTCATACACATGATGTGCGAAATATTTAATGCGAAAGACATTAAATTTTTCCATCAAGGGGGGCCTCGGGTTGCTACGAAAGTGTAGTTTGTTGATTATAGTTGTAACTTTTCATAAATTTTTGTTCAGTTTGACATATATGACAGATCTGTTTCAAATTTTGAGTAAAAATTACATTAATTCTAGACAAATTGAAGAAGAGTTGTAAGTTTGTCTGCATTTAGAATAAAAGTACAAGTATATGAACTATTTTGAAAATATTTTAAAAGTCAATAAAAAAAAAATAAAATTGTAGCTGTCACGAATTTGTGTTCATCATGTCATTTTTGACATATCTGTTTGAAACTGTAAGTATAAATTTAATTAATTCTAGACCAGAAGAAAAAGTTTTGTAAATTTATCTGTGTTTACAATAAATGAGCAAACATGTTTACTAATTTGTAAATTTTTAAAATATGAATTTTTTTTCATATTTTTTCAAATTTAAAATTAATATGACAGATGTCTGTGTTCGTCAACTTCAATTCTTCAACAGATGTCTCTGCTCGACAACCTCGATGCTTCTAAGTATTTTTGGCGGTAAAATTTAAATAAGTTAATTACTCATCTAATATAAAATGATCGTTTTAAATATTTATAATAAATTTCAGAAATATTTTTTTTATCATCAGTTGTTTTTTATTTCGAATCCTGCCGTTATTTTGGACGATTGTCAATTGTTTTTTATAAAAATTATTTAAATGCTACCGAGGTTGGTATTGAATTAAAGGTCTCGCTGAGGAGATTTGAACCAAAGTGTCAAAAAGTTGTTTTGGACGATTGTCAATTGTTTTCTATAAAAATTATTTAAATCCTACCATGTTTGGTATTCAATTAAAGGTTTCGTAGAGGAGATTTGAACTCAAGTGTCAAAAAATTGTTTTGGACGATTGTCAATTGTTTTCTATAAAAATTATTTAAATCCTACCGTGTTTGGTATTGAATAAAAGGTCTCGCAGAGAAGATTTAAACTCAAGTGTCAAAAAGTTATTTTGGACTATTGTCAATTGTTTTTTATAAATATTATTTAAATCCTACCGTGTTTGGTATTAAATTAAAGATCTCGCGGAAGAGATTTGAACTCAAGTGTCAAAAAGTTGTTTTGGACGATCGTTAATTGTTTTGTATATATGTTATTTAATTCCTACCGTGTTTGGTATCAAATTAAAGGTCTCGCGGAGGAGATTTGAACTCGTGTCAAATGTTGTTTTGGACGATCGCTAATTGTTTTGTATATAGGTTATTTAAATCCTACCGTGATTGGTATCAAATTAAAAGTCTCATGAAGGAGATTTGAACTTAAGTGTCAAAAAGTTATTTTGGTAAATCATCAATTTTTTTTTATAAATGTTATTTAAATCCTAACGTGTTTGGTATTGAATTAAATATCTCACGGAAAAGATTTAAACTAAAGTGCCAAATAGTAGTAACATAAAAGCGAGAAACGAAGTGATGAGCTTGCTTCGCCCATGCACTGACTTGAAAGCGAGGAACGAAGTGACGAGCTTTCTTCCCCAATGTACTGACATGGAAGCGAGGAACGTAGTGACGAGCTTGCTTCGTCGACGCACTGACATGGAAGCGAGGAACGAAGTGACGAGCTTTCTTCGTCAATGTACTGACATGGAAGCGAGGAACGTAGTGACGAGCTTGTTTCGCCAATTGTTTGGTATTAATTGGAAGTTATTTAAGACTATCAATTTATTTTTCTACATTTTAAGTTGTAAAATAAAAAATTATCATTTTGATGCTACTTTTACTTTAAACTAGAAAAAGTCGGTATTACACGATTAATATATGAAAATAAAGTAAATGCGTTAAATTTGTCGACAATGTAGGGGGCAATTTATTATATATTATTATTGACGATTCTTTTAAATTGACAAGATAATAATAGAAATGTCAGATTCAGAGAAGTCTTTGTAACATAATCAAATTTAATAAAAATAAAATAAAACTATGAAATTTAGAGAAAATAAAAAAGTTTCCAACCTTATTTTGTTTTATTTTACTTGACTTTAGATTAAGTAACTTTGGTATTACACGATCAAATTTAGTAATAATATAGTAAATCCGCCAAATTTGTCGACAAAGGAGAATGCAAATTATTGTACATTATTATTGATAATATTTTAAAATTACCAATAGAAATATCAGATTGACAAAATTATTTATCACATGATCAAATATTAATTAAGTTGTGTTTGATTTAATTATTTTTTTAAAATCACTTTTTGGGTATCCAAAGAAAGATGTCGAATAGACTGGACAAATGATAATATAAAAAATTTTCATAAAAGACATCAGAAAAATATAGTGTTTGGTATCAAATGAGAATCTTGAATAGACAAGTTTAATTTTTTTAGCTTTGATTATACTTTGAAATGTAACTGACAAGATAACGTAAGACTGGGTAAGGTTGGTATTACATGACCAAATTTTATAAAAAATTTTAAAAACTGCGAAATTTAAAGGAAAAAAATTCCATTACAATTTCACGATTTTATTCTACTTTGACGTTAGATTATGTAGAGTCGACAATGTGGAATGCAAATGTCAAGAAGACAATAGAAATGTCAGATTGGCACAAATATTTGTATATGATCAAATATTAATATAATTTTTTTAAATTTAAATTAAAAATAATTTTTTTTAGGTTTCTAACTTGTGGTGTATGAAATGAAATGTTTTAAGAGTTCCCAGATAATCATTTTTTAACTCACTTGAAATCTATTGCAAGGGTAAAAATTCAAACACTTGGTCTTGGTAATACGAGTATCCACGGAAAATTTAATAATTGTGTTTGTTGTAATTTTTTTCGCAAATCAATTCCGATCGGCAATTATTTTGCCTTACAATTCATGAATATTTGCGACCTGTGGGGTACCAAGTAAAATGTTTTAGAAGTGAAATATTGAGCCATATGTATTATAAATCAGTACGATTAGCAAATGCTTTTCTGAAAATTCCTCTAAAGCTAGCTTGTGAAGTATTGAATGTAACGTTTCAGGCTCAAAAAGTTGGAAAAAGTAGTGATGAACCTTCTTTATCACAAATAATTACGATCAGCAATTGCTTTTGTGGAAATTACTAGAAACTTAACTTAGGGATATTAAATGAACTGTTTTAGGGATGGGAAGTTAAGAGACACTGACATGAAAACGAGGAACGAAGTGACGAGCTTTCCTCTCCATTGTACTGACATGAAAGCGAGGAACAAAGTGACGTGCTTTCTTCGCCAATTTACTGACTTGGAAGCGAGGAACAAAGAGATTGCTATCTTCTTTAGTGTCGCGGAGCCTAGGGGTCAGAACTGCGAAGCAGGTCGGACCGCTAGTCCTATATACTAATCAGTTAGAGTATTTCTCTATTCTTTCATCTGCTTAGTAACCAATTTATAAAATTTGTGCGCAGCTCTAGAGCCTATATGGTTTGATATATTCGAGTGAAACCTTTACAGGCATTTAGAGTTTGATTGGGAGTACGTCCTTTTTATGAATTCACATTTTTCTTACACATGATGTGCGAGATATTAAATAAATAAGGCCGAAATTTTGCACAATTTGTGCCCAGCTCTAGAGCCTAGACGATTTGACGGATTCGACCGAAACCTTTTTAGACAATTAGAGTTTGATTGGGAATACGTGCTTTTTATGAATTCACATTTTTCTTACACATGATGTGCGAGATATTAAATAAATAAGGCCGAAATTTACAAAATCACACTATCCGTGGTACTTTTTGTTCAATTTTAAATAAAAAGAATTGCGCCCGTTGCTATGAATGTGACATTTATGGATTTCATTGACAGTTCACTTAGAAATTTTAAATATAAATTACTTTAATTGTAAACAAGTTAGATAAGTTTAGTAATTTTATTTGTGTTTAGAATAAATGTTCGTACATGTTTAATATTTGGTAAAATTTTTTTTCAATAAAAATTTTTGCTTTGACTATACTTTATAACAGATGCTCTTATTCGTCAACTTCGTTGCTTTTAAGTGTTTTAGGCGGTAACGTATAAATAATAAAAATTACTTGTCTAATATGAAAAGGTTGAAAATTATTTTCAAATTTCGTTCAAAATTTTCGTTTTAATCTAAATTCATAGAACTGACTATAAGTTTTTTTATCAATTGTTTTTTATATATGTTATTTAAATACAATCGTGTTTGGTATCAAATTACAGGTTTCACGGAGGAGATTTAAACTAAAGTGTTAGAAAGTTATTTTGGATGATCGTCAACTGTTTTTTATAAATTTTATATAAATACTACAGTATTTGGTATCAAATTAAAGGTCTTACGCAGGAGATTTGAATTCAAATGTCAAAAAGTTGTTTTGGATGATCGTCAATTGTTTTTCATAAATACTATGTAAATCCTTCCGTGTTTGGAATCAAATTAAAGGTTTCGCAGAGGACGTTTGTACTCAAGTATCAAAAAGAGGTTTCGGGCGATTGTCAATTGTTTTGCATAAATATTATTTAAATCCTACCGTGTTTGGAATCAAATTAAAGGTCTCGTAGAGGACGTTTGTACTTAAGTATCAAAAAGTGGTTTTGGGCGATTGTCAATTGTTTTGCACAAATATTATTTAAATCCTAGCGTGTTTGGAATCAAATTAAAGGTCTCGTAGAGGACGTTTGTACTCAAGTATCAAAAAGTGGTTTTGGGCGATTTAAATTGTTTTGCACAAATATTATTTAAATCCTACCGTGTTTGGAATCAAATTAAAGGTCTCGCAGAGGACGTTTGTACTCAAGTATCAAAAAGAGGTTTCGGGCGATTGTCGTTTGTTTTGCACAATTTTTATTTAAATCCTACCGTGTTTGGAATCAAATTAAAGGTCTCGCAGAGAACGTTTGTACTCAAGTATCAAAAAGTGTTTGTGGGCGATTGTCAATTGTTATGCACAAATTTTATTTAAATCCTACCGTGTTTGGCATCAAATTAAAGGTCTCGCGGAGGACGTTTGTACTCAAGTATCAAAAAGAGGTTTCGGGCGATTGTCAATTGTTTTGCGCAAATATTATTTAAATCCTACCGTGTTTGGAATCAAATTAAAGGTCTCGTAGAGGAGGTTTGAACTTAAGTATCAAAAAGTTATTTTTGGCGATTGTCAATTGTTTTGTATAAATGTTATTTAAATCCTACTGTGTTTGGTATCAAATTAAAAGTTTCATGAAGCAGATTTAAACTCAAATATCAAAAAGTTCTTTTGGACGATCGTCAATTGTTTTTATAAACGTTATTTAAATCCTTCCGTGTTTGGTATGAAATTAAAGTTCTCAAGGAAGAGATATAATCTCAAGTGTCACAAATTAGTATCATGGAAGCGAGGAACGAAGTGACGAGCTTTCTTTGTCAATGCACTAACATGGAAACGAGGAAAGTGGTGACGAACTTGCTTCGCCAATTGTTTGGTATTAAATGGAAGTTATTTAAGACTACTCAATTTATTTTTTTACATTTTCAGTTGTAATCGTTTTCAGTGATGCGGAGCCTAGGGGTCAGACCTGCGAAGCAGGTCGGACCGCTAGTAATATATCTAAAATAGTAAGTGAAAACTGTAAAACGATTGGTGTATTTAAGAACAAGAACAAATGGTTCAATTTAAATATAAGTAATGCTATTTTAGAACGTGATACAGCATATAAGAGATTTATGTACACAAAAAACAACACAGATTGGCAGATTTATAAGCAAAAAAGAAATATTGTAATTACTACGATTAGAAATGAAAAAAATATATATTATAATAACATAGTAGATAAATGTAAACATAATTCTGCATTGATGTGGAGGAATTTAAAAGAAATTTTGAATACAAATTATGCTAGAGATGAGTTTAGTTATGTTACTCTGAATAATGTTTCTTATTATAATATAAAAAATATTGTTGAAATTTTTAATCAATATTACATCAGTAGTATATTAGAAGTAAGAAATTCAAATACTTATGAGCCCAATTCATTAAATATTGCTTTAAATCACGTAAATTTGATTGAAGATGTGGAATTAAAAGAGTTTAATATAATTTCTTTAAATGAATTAAGAGAAATAGTTTATTCACAGGCCAATAAAATTAGTACTGATGATTTGGGCATAAATCTAATAAAGGAATATTTTCATATTATTGGATATCCACTACTAGAATTCATTAATATGTCTTTGCAGCAAGCTATTGTTCCCGATGCTTTAAAAAAATCTTTGATACGACCGATACCTAAAGTATCGGGCACATCCAAAGTGGATGAATTTAGACCTGTTAATATGTTACCAGCGTGTGATAAATTATTAGAAATTGTGGTTTATAAACAGTTAAGTCAATACTTTAATGAAAATGAATTACTTGTGTCAATGCAATCAGGATTTCGGTCGAATCATTCATGTGAATCAGTAGCAAATTTTTTAATTAATGAATGGAAGTTAATATTAGACAATAATGAAATGATATGTTCTGTATTTCTGGATTTAAAGAGGGCATTTGAAACTATTGATAGAACGATATTAATCCAAAAACTTTATAAATATGGTGTAAAAGGTAAAGTAAATGAGTGGATCAGTAATTATTTGACAAACCGATATCAAGCCGTAAGAATAAATAATTTAACTTCAACAGAAATAGAGAACGTTATGGGGGTTCCACAAGGTAGTGTTCTGGGACCTTTATTGTTTTTAATTTACATTAATGATTTACCAAATATATTAAAATATTGTAAAATACATTTATTTGCGGATGACACGTTAATTTATTTTGAAGGCACACACCATGTTCATATAATTAATAAGGTAAATGAAGATTTAGTTAGTTTACATCATTGGATGAAAGTTAATAAATTAAAGTTAAACGTAGATAAATGTAAAGTTATGTTCTTTGGCACTAGTAGCCAATACATACGCATTTGTAATGAAGACAATATTAAGATTGTAGTTAATGATACGTTTATTGAAATTGTTGAGGAAATAAAATATCTTGGTGTTGTAATTGACAGAAGATTAAAATTTAACATACACGTGCAATATTTATGTAAAAAAATCGCCAAAAAACTTAATTATTTAAATAGAATAAGTAAAAATTTGTCAATCTGGACCACTCTAATCATATATAATACAATTGTATTACCGCACTTCACATATTGTAGCACAATACTTTTTTTGTGCACCAAAACCGATTTAGAAAAACTCCAGAAATTACAAAACCGCGCAATGAGAATTATTCTCAAATGTAATAAATATACTGCTGTAGATACAATGCTAAGTTCTCTAAATTGGTGTTCTGTAAATGCATTTATCGAAATTAATGTATTGATTTTTATATATAAAGTTATTAATAATAAGTTACCAAATTACTTAAAAATTAACTTAAAAACAAGAAAAGACGCACATAATTACAGTACGCGACAAGAACAAAACTTTCACATTCCTAGAGTCAATAAAACAAGCACTGCGAATTTGGTATTTTGTAAAGGAATAAAAATGTTTAATATGTTACCAAATGATGTTAAAGAATCTAATTCCTTAAATGTTTTTAAAAAAAGAGTAAAGGAACACTATAACAACAAAACCAACTGATTGTTAATATCTTTTGTTTATACATATTTGTAATTATAAGTATTGTATTAGCCTTGCTAATTAAATAAACTATTCTATTCTATTCTATTCTATATTCATGTATATGTCGTGTGTAATGGCTTATGTTTGCAAAAGCAAGATAAAATAGCTGTTTTCAGCTTGCAAAAACACACAGAATGCTGTTTTCAAGTGTTTAAACTGTCATATTCATGTTTCTGTCGTGTATAATGGCTAATGTTGGTGATCTCAAGATAAAATTGCTGTTTTAAGCTTGCAAAAACGTACAAAATGCTGTTTTCAAGTATTTAAACTGCCATATTCATGATTCTGTAGTGTATAATGGCTTATGTTGGTGAAATCAAGATATAATTGCTGTTTTAAGCATGCAAAAGCATACAAAACGCCGTTTTCAAGTATTTAAACTGTAATATTCATGTATATGTCATGTGTAATGGCTTATGTTTGCAAAATCAAGATAAAACAACTGTTTTCAGCTTGCAAAAACGTACAAAACGCTGTTTTCAAGTATTTAAACTGTCATATTCATGTTTCTGTCGTGTATAATGACTAATGTTGATGAAATCAAGATAAAATTTCAGTTTTAAGCATGCAAAAGCATACATAACGCCGTTTTCAAGTATTTAAAACTGTCATATTCATGTATATGTCGTGTGCAATGGCTTATGTTTGCAAAATCAATATAAAATAGCTTTTTTCAGATTGCAAAAACATACAAAATACTGTTTTCAAGTATTTAAACTGTCATATTCATGTATATGTCGTGATTAATGGCTTATGTTTGCAAAATTAAGATAAAATAACTGTTTTCAGCTTGCACAAACATACAAAATGCTGTTTTCATGTATTTAAATTGTCATATTCATGATTGTGTTGTGTATAATGACTACTTTTAGTAAAATCAAGATTATATTGCAGTTTTAAGCTTGCAAAATTATACAAAACGCTGTTTTCAAGTATTTAAACTGTCATATTTATGTTTCTGTCGTGCATAATAGCTAATGTTGGTGAAATCAAGATAAAATTGCTGTTTTAAGCATGCAAAAGCAGACAAAACGCCGTTTTCAAGTATTTAAACTGCCATATTCATGTATATGTCGTGTGTAATGGCTTATGTTTGCAAAATCAAGATAAAATAGCTGTTTTCAGCTTCCAAAAACATACAAAATGCTGTTTTTAGGTATGTAAACTGTCATATTCATGTATATGTTGTGATTAATGGCTTATGTTTGCATAATTAAGATAAAATAACTGTTTTCAGCTTGCACAAACATACAAATTGCTGTTTTCAAGTATTTAACTGTCATATTCATGTTTCTGTCGTGTATAATGGCTAATGTTGGTGAAATCAAAATAAAATTGGAGTTTTAAGAATGTAAAAGCATACAAAACACCGTTTTGAAGTATTTAAACTGTCATATTCATGTATTTGTCGTGTGTAATGGCATATGTTTGCAAAATCAAGATAAAATAGCTGTTTTCAGCTTGCAAAAACATACCAATTGCTGTTTTCATGTATTTAAACTGTCATATTCATGTTTCTGTCGTGTATAATAGCTTATGTTGGCGAAATCAAGATAAATTGCTGTTTTAAGCATGCAAAAGCATACAAAACGCCGTTTTCAAGTATTTGAACTGTCATATTCATGTATATGTCGTGTGTAATGGCTTATGTTTGCAAAATCAAGATAAAATATTTGTTTTCAGCCTTCAAAAACATACAAAATGCTGTTTTTAAGTATTTAAACTGTCATATTCATGTTTCTGTCATGTATAATGGCTAATGTTGTTGAAATCAAGAAAAAATTGCCGTTTTAAGCATGCAAAAGCATACAAAACGCAGTTTTCAAGTATCTTAACTGTCATATTCATGTATATGTCGTGTGTAATGGCTTATGTTTGCAAAATCAAGATAAAATAGCTATTTTGAGCTTGCAAAAATATAAAAAATACTGTTTTCAAGTATTTAAACTGTCATATTCATGTATATGTCGTGTGTAACGGCTTATTTTTGCAAAATCAAGATAAAATAGCTGTTTTCAGCTTGCAAAACATCCAAAATACTGTTTTCAAGTATTTAAACTGTCATATTCATGATTGTGTTGTGTATAATGACTACTTTTAGTAAAATCAAGATAAAATTGCAGTTTTAAGCTTGCAAAAACATACAAAACGCTGTTTTTAAGTATTTAAAATGTCATATTCATGTATATGTCGTGATTAATGGCTTATGTTTGCAAAATTAAGATAAAATAGCTGTTTTCAGCTTGCAAAAACATTCCAATTGCTGTTTTCATGTATTTAAACTGTCATATTCATGTTTCTGTCGTGTGTAATGGCTTATGTTTGCAAAATCAAGATAAAATAGCTGTTTTCAGCTTGCAAGAACATACAAAATGCTGTTTTTAAGTATTTAAACTGTCATATTCATGTATATGTCGTGAGTAATGGCTTATGTTTGCAAAATCAAGATAAAATAGCTGTTTTCAGCTTGCAAAAACATACCAATTGCTGTTTTCATGTATTTAAACTGTCATATTCTTGTTTCTGTCGTGTGTAAAAGTTCTTTTGGACGATCGTCAATTGTTTTTATAAACGTTATTTAAATCCTTCCGTGTTTGGTATGAAATTAAAGTTCTCAAGGAAGAGATATAATCTCAAGTGTCACAAATTAGTATCATGGAAGCGAGGAACGAAGTGACGAGCTTTCTTTGTCAATGCACTAACATGGAAACGAGGAAAGTGGTGACGAACTTGCTTCGCCAATTGTTTGGTATTAAATGGAAGTTATTTAAGACTACTCAATTTATTTTTTTACATTTTCAGTTGTAATCGTTTTCAGTGATGCGGAGCCTAGGGGTCAGACCTGCGAAGCAGGTCGGACCGCTAGTAATATATCTAAAATAGTAAGTGAAAACTGTAAAACGATTGGTGTATTTAAGAACAAGAACAAATGGTTCAATTTAAATATAAGTAATGCTATTTTAGAACGTGATACAGCATATAAGAGATTTATGTACACAAAAAACAACACAGATTGGCAGATTTATAAGCAAAAAAGAAATATTGTAATTACTACGATTAGAAATGAAAAAAATATATATTATAATAACATAGTAGATAAATGTAAACATAATTCTGCATTGATGTGGAGGAATTTAAAAGAAATTTTGAATACAAATTATGCTAGAGATGAGTTTAGTTATGTTACTCTGAATAATGTTTCTTATTATAATATAAAAAATATTGTTGCAATTTTTAATCAATATTACATCAGTAGTATATTAGAAGTAAGAAATTCAAATACTTATGAGCCCAATTCATTAAATATTGCTTTAAATCACGTAAATTTGATTGAAGATGTGGAATTAAAAGAGTTTAATATAATTTCTTTAAATGAATTAAGAAAAATAGTTTATTCACAGGCCAATAAAAGTAGTACTGATGATTTGGGCATAAATCTAATAAAGGAATATTTTCATATTATTGGATATCCACTACTAGAATTCATTAATATGTCTTTGCAGCAAGCTATTGTTCCCGATGCTTTAAAAAAATCTTTGATACGACCGATACCTAAAGTATCGGGCACATCCAAAGTGGATGAATTTAGACCTGTTAATATGTTACCAGCGTGTGATAAATTATTAGAAATTGTGGTTTATAAACAGTTAAGTCAATACTTTAATGAAAATGAATTACTTGTGTCAATGCAATCAGGATTTCGGTCGAATCATTCATGTGAATCAGTAGCAAATTTTTTAATTAATGAATGGAAGTTAATATTAGACAATAATGAAATGATATGTTCTGTATTTCTGGATTTAAAGAGGGCATTTGAAACTATTGATAGAACGATATTAATCCAAAAACTTTATAAATATGGTGTAAAAGGTAAAGTAAATGAGTGGATCAGTAATTATTTGACAAACCGATATCAAGCCGTAAGAATAAATAATTTAACTTCAACAGAAATAGAGAACGTTATGGGGGTTCCACAAGGTAGTGTTCTGGGACCTTTATTGTTTTTAATTTACATTAATGATTTACCAAATATATTAAAATATTGTAAAATACATTTATTTGCGGATGACACGTTAATTTATTTTGAAGGCACACACCATGTTCATATAATTAATAAGGTAAATGAAGATTTAGTTAGTTTACATCATTGGATGAAAGTTAATAAATTAAAGTTAAACGTAGATAAATGTAAAGTTATGTTCTTTGGCACTAGTAGCCAATACATACGCATTTGTAATGAAGACAATATTAAGATTGTAGTTAATGATACGTTTATTGAAATTGTTGAGGAAATAAAATATCTTGGTGTTGTAATTGACAGAAGATTAAAATTTAACATACACGTGCAATATTTATGTAAAAAAATCGCCAAAAAACTTAATTATTTAAATAGAATAAGTAAAAATTTGTCAATCTGGACCACTCTAATCATATATAATACAATTGTATTACCGCACTTCACATATTGTAGCACAATACTTTTTTTGTGCACCAAAACCGATTTAGAAAAACTCCAGAAATTACAAAACCGCGCAATGAGAATTATTCTCAAATGTAATAAATATACTGCTGTAGATACAATGCTAAGTTCTCTAAATTGGTGTTCTGTAAATGCATTTATCGAAATTAATGTATTGATTTTTATATATAAAGTTATTAATAATAAGTTACCAAATTACTTAAAAATTAACTTAAAAACAAGAAAAGACGCACATAATTACAGTACGCGACAAGAACAAAACTTTCACATTCCTAGAGTCAATAAAACAAGCACTGCGAATTTGGTATTTTGTAAAGGAATAAAAATGTTTAATATGTTACCAAATGATGTTAAAGAATCTAATTCCTTAAATGTTTTTAAAAAAAGAGTAAAGGAACACTATAACAACAAAACCAACTGATTGTTAATATCTTTTGTTTATACATATTTGTAATTATAAGTATTGTATTAGCCTTGCTAATTAAATAAACTATTCTATTCTATTCTATTCTATATTCATGTATATGTCGTGTGTAATGGCTTATGTTTGCAAAAGCAAGATAAAATAGCTGTTTTCAGCTTGCAAAAACACACAAAATGCTGTTTTCAAGTGTTTAAACTGTCATATTCATGTTTCTGTCGTGTATAATGGCTAATGTTGGTGATTTCAAGATAAAATTGCTGTTTTAAGCTTGCAAAAACGTACAAAATGCTGTTTTCAAGTATTTAAACTGCCATATTCATGATTCTGTAGTGTATAATGGCTTATGTTGGTGAAATCAAGATATAATTGCTGTTTTAAGCATGCAAAAGCATACAAAACGCCGTTTTCAAGTATTTAAACTGTAATATTCATGTATATGTCATGTGTAATGGCTTATGTTTGCAAAATCAAGATAAAACAGCTGTTTTCAGCTTGCAAAAACGTACAAAACGCTGTTTTCAAGTATTTAAACTGTCATATTCATGTTTCTGTCGTGTATAATGACTAATGTTGATGAAATCAAGATAAAATTTCAGTTTTAAGCATGCAAAAGCATACATAACGCCGTTTTCAAGTATTTAAAACTGTCATATTCATGTATATGTCGTGTGCAATGGCTTATGTTTGCAAAATCAATATAAAATAGCTATTTTCAGCTTGCAAAAACATACAAAATACTGTTTTCAAGTATTTAAACTGTCATATTCATGTATATGTCGTGATTAATGGCTTATGTTTGCAAAATTAAGATAAAATAACTGTTTTCAGCTTGCACAAACATACAAAATGCTGTTTTCATGTATTTAAATTGTCATATTCATGATTGTGTTGTGTATAATGACTACTTTTAGTAAAATCAAGATTATATTGCAGTTTTAAGCTTGCAAAAACATACAAAACGCTGTTTTCAAGTATTTAAACTGTCATATTCATGTTTCTGTCGTGCATAATAGCTAATGTTGGTGAAATCAAGATAAAATTGCTGTTTTAAGCATGCAAAAGCAGACAAAACGCCGTTTTCAAGTATTTAAACTGCCATATTCATGTATATGTCGTGTGTAATGGCTTATGTTTGCAAAATCAAGATAAAATAGCTGTTTTCAGCTTCCAAAAACATACAAAATGCTGTTTTAAGGTATGTAAACTGTCATATTCATGTATATGTTGTGATTAATGGCTTATGTTTGCATAATTAAGATAAAATAACTGTTTTCAGCTTGCACAAACATACAAATTGCTGTTTTCAAGTATTTAACTGTCATATTCATGTTTCTGTCGTGTATAATGGCTAATGTTGGTGAAATCAAAATAAAATTGGAGTTTTAAGAATGTAAAAGCATACAAAACACCGTTTTGAAGTATTTAAACTGTCATATTCATGTATTTGTCGTGTGTAATGGCATATGTTTGCAAAATCAAGATAAAATAGCTGTTTTCAGCTTGCAAAAACATACCAATTGCTGTTTTCATGTATTTAAACTGTCATATTCATGTTTCTGTCGTGTATAATAGCTTATGTTGGCGAAATCAAGATAAATTGCTGTTTTAAGCATGCAAAAGCATACAAAACGCCGTTTTCAAGTATTTGAACTGTCATATTCATGTATATGTCGTGTGTAATGGCTTATGTTTGCAAAATCAAGATAAAATATTTGTTTTCAGCCTTCAAAAACATACAAAATGCTGTTTTTAAGTATTTAAACTGTCATATTCATGTTTCTGTCATGTATAATGGCTAATGTTGTTGAAATCAAGAAAAAAATTGCCGTTTTAAGCATGCAAAAGCATACAAAACGCAGTTTTCAAGTATCTAAACTGTCATATTCATGTATATGTCGTGTGTAATGGCTTATGTTTGCAAAATCAAGATAAAATAGCTATTTTGAGCTTGCAAAAATATACAAAATACTGTTTTCAAGTATTTAAACTGTCATATTCATGTATATGTCGTGTGTAACGGCTTATTTTTGCAAAATCAAGATAAAATAGCTGTTTTCAGCTTGCAAAACATCCAAAATACTGTTTTCAAGTTTTTAAACTGTCATATTCATGATTGTGTTGTGTATAATGACTACTTTTAGTAAAATCAAGATAAAATTGCAGTTTTAAGCTTGCAAAAACATACAAAACGCTGTTTTTAAGTATTTAAAATGTCATATTCATGTATATGTCGTGATTAATGGCTTATGTTTGCAAAATTAAGATAAAATAGCTGTTTTCAGCTTGCAAAAACATTCCAATTGCTGTTTTCATGTATTTAAACTGTCATATTCATGTTTCTGTCGTGTGTAATGGCTTATGTTTGCAAAATCAAGATAAAATAGCTGTTTTCAGCTTGCAAGAACATACAAAATGCTGTTTTTAAGTATTTAAACTGTCATATTCATGTATATGTCGTGAGTAATGGCTTATGTTTGCAAAATCAAGATAAAATAGCTGTTTTCAGCTTGCAAAAACATACCAATTGCTGTTTTCATGTATTTAAACTGTCATATTCTTGTTTCTGTCGTGTGTAATGGCTTATGTTTGCAAAATCAAGATAAAATAGCTGATTTCAGCTTGCAAGAACATACAAAATGCTGTTTTTAAGTATTTAAAACTGTCATATTCATGTACATGTCGTATGTAATGGCTTATGTTTGCAAAATCAAGATAAAATAGCTATTTTGAGCTTGCAAAAATATACAAAATACTGTTTTCAAGTATTTAAACTGTCATATTCATGTATATGTCGTGTGTAGCGGCTTATTTTTGTAAAATCAAGATAAAATAGCTGTTTTCACTTGCAAAAACATGCAAAACGCTGTTTTCAAGTATTTGAATTGTCATATATATGTTTCTGTCGTGTATAATGGCTAATTTTGGTGAAATTAAGAAAAAATTGCTGTTTTAAGCATGCAAAAGCTTACAAAACGCCGTTTTCAAGTATTTAAACTGTCACATTCATGTTTCTGTCGTGTATAATGGCTAATGTTGGTGAAATCAAGATAAAATTGCTGTTTCAAGCATGCAAAAGCATACTAAACTCCGTATATAAGTATTTAAACTGTCATATTCATGTATATGTCGTGTGTAATGGCTTATGTTTGCAAAATCAAGATAAAATAGCTGTTTTAAGCATGCAAAAACACACAAAATGCTGTTTTTAAGTTTTTAGACTGTCATATTCATGTATATGTCGTGATTAATGGCTTATGTTTGCAAAATTAAGATAAAATAACTGCTTTCAGCTTGCACAAACATACAAAATGCTGTTTTCAAGTATTTAAACTGTCATATTCATGTTTCTGTCGTGTATAATGGCTAATGTTGGTGAAATCAAAATAAAATTGGTGTTTTAAGCATGCAAGACATACAAAACACGGTTTTGAAGTATTTAAACGTTCATATTCATGTATTTGTCGTGTGTAATGGCATATGTTTCCAAATCAAGATAAAATAGCTGTTTTCAGCTTGAAAAAACACACAAAATGCTGTTTTAAATTATTTAAACTGTCATATTTATGTATATGTCGTGATTATTGGCTTATGTCTGCAAAATTAAGATAAAATAACTGTTTTCAGCTTGCACAAACATACAAAATGCTGTTTTCAAGTATTTAAACTATCATATTAATGTTTCTGTCGTGTATAATGTCTAATGTTGGTGAAAACAAGATAATATTGGTGTTTTAAGCTTGCAAAAGCATACAAAACACCGTTTTGGAGTATTTAAACTGTCATATTTATGTATTTGTCGTGTGTAATGGTATATGTTTGCAAAATCAAGATAAAATAGCTGTTTTCAGCTTGCAAAAACATACCAATTGCTGTTTTCATGTATTTAAACTGTCATATTCATGTTTCTGTCGTGTATAATAGCTAATGTTTGTGAAATCAAGATAAATTGCTGTTTTAAGCATGCATAAGCATACAAAACGCCGTTTCAAGTATTTAAACTGTCATATTCATGTATATGTCGTGTGTAATGGCTTATGTTTGCAAAATCAAGATAAAAAACTGTTTTCAGCTTGCAAAAACATACAAAACGCTGTTTTCAAATATTTAAACTGTCATATTCATGTTTCTGTCGTGTATAATGACTAATGTTGGTGAAATCAAGATAAAATTTCAGTATTAGGCATGCAAAAGCATACATAACGCCGTTTTCAAGTATTTAAACTGTCATATTCATGATTCTGTTGTGTATAATGACTACTGTTAGTGAAAGCAAGATAAAATTGCTGTTTTAAGTTTGAAAACAAATACAAAACGCTGTTTTCAAGTATTTAAACTGTCACATTCATGTTTCTGTCATGTATAATGGCTAATGTTGGTGAAATCAAGCAAAAATTGCTGTTTAAACATGCAAAAACATACAAAACGCCGTTTTCAAGTATTTAAGTTGTATATTCATGTATATGTCGTTTGTAATGGCTTATGTTTGCAAAATCAAGATAAAATAGCTATTTTCAGCTTTCAAAAACATACAAAATGCTGTTTTCAAGTATTTAAACTGTCATATTCATGTTTCTGTCGTGTATAATGGCTAATGTTGGTGAAATCAAGATAAAATTGCTGTTTTAAGCATGCAAAAGCATACAAAACGCCGTTTTCAAGTATTTAAACTGTCATATTCAAATATATGTCGTGTGTAGTGGCTTATGTTTGCAAAATCAAGATAAAATAGCTGTTTTCAGCTTGAGAAAACACACAAAATGCTGTTTTAAGTTATTTAAACTGTCATATTCATGTTTCTGTTGTGTATAATGGCTAATGTTGGTGAATTCAAGATAAAATTGCTGTTTTAAGCTTGCAAAAACATACAAAATGCTGTTTTCAAGTATTTAAACTGTCATATTCATGATTCTGTAGTGTATAATAGCTAATGTTGGTGAAATCAAGATAAATTGCTGTTTTAAGCATGCATAAGCATACAGAACGCCGTTTTCTAGTATTTAAACTGTTATATTCATGTATATGTCGTGTGTAATGGCTTATGTTTGCAAAATCAAGATAAAATAGCTGTTTTCAGCTTGCAAAAACATACAAAACGCTGTTTTCAAATATTTAAACTGTCATATTCATGTTTCTGTTGTGTATAATGACTAATGTTGGTGAAATCAAGATAAAATTTCAGTTTTAGGCATGCAAAAGCATACATAACGCCGTTTTCAAGTATTTAAAACTGTCATATTCATGTATATGTCGTGTGTAATGGCTTATGTTTGTAAAATCAAGACAAAATAGCTGTTTTCAACTTGCAACAACATACAAAATACTGTTTATAAGTATTTAAACTAATATATTCATGATTCTGTTGTGTATAATGACTACTGTGAAAGCAAGATAAAATTGCTGTTTTAAGTTTGAAAACAAATACAAAACGCTGTTTTCAAGTATTTGAACTGTCACATTCATGTTTCTGTCGTGTATAATGGCTAATGTTGGAGAAATCAAGAAAAAATTGCTGTTTTAAGCATGCAAAAACATACAAAACGCCGTTTTCATGTATTTAAACTGTATATTCATGTATATGTCGTGTGTAATGGCTTATGTTTGCAAAATCAAATAAAATAGCTATTTTCAGCATGGAAAAACACACAAAATGCTGTTTTCAGGTATTTAAACTGTCATAATTATGATTCTGTCGTGTATAATGGCTTATGTTGTTGAAATCAAGATAAAATTGCTGTTTTCAAGTATATAAACTGTCATATTCATGTTTCTGTCGTGTATAATGGCTAATGTTGGTGAATTCAAGATAAAATTGCTGTTTTAAGCTTGCAAAAACATACAAAATGCTGTTTTCAAGTATTTAAACTGTCATATTCATGATTCTGTAGTGTATAATGGCTTATGTTGGTGAAATCAAGATATAATTGCTGTTTTAAGTATGCATAAGCATACAAAACGCCGTTTTCAAGTATTTAAACTGTCATATTCATGTATATGTCGTGTGTAATGGCTTATGTTTGCAAAATCAAGATAAAATAGCTGTTTTCAGCTTGCAAAAACATACATAACGCTGTTTTCAAGTATTTAAACTGTCATATTCATGTTTCTGTCGTGCATAATGACTAATGTTGGTGATAAAATTTCAGTTTTAAACACGCAAAAGCATACATAACGCTGTTTTCAAGTATTTAAAACTGTCATATTCAAGTATATGTCGTGTGTAGTGGCTCATGTTTGTAAAATCAAGACAAAATTACACAAATTACACACGTCATATTCATGTATATGACGTGTGTAATGGCTTATGTTTGCAAAATCAAGATAAAATAGCTGTTTTCAGCTTGCAAAAACATACAAAATACTATTTTCAAGTATTTAAACTGTCATATTCATGTTTCTGTTATGTATAGTGACTAATGTTAGTGAAATCAAGATAAAATTGCTGTTTTAAGCTTACAAAAACTTACAAATCGCTGTTTTCAAATATTTAAACTGTCATATTCTTGATTCTGTCCTGTAAAATGGCTAATGTTGGTGAAATCAAGATAAAATTGCTGTTTTAAGCATGCATAGCATACAAAACCCCGTTTTCAAGTATCTAAACTGTCATATTCATGTATATGTCGTGTGTAATGGCTTATGTTTGCAAAATCAAGATAAAATAGCTGTTTTCAGCTTGCAAAAACATAAAAATACTGTTTTCAAGTATTTAAACTGTCATATTCATGATTGTGTTGTGTATAATTACTACTTTTAGTGAAATCAAGATAAAATTGCAGTTTTAAGCTTGCAAAAACATACAAAACGCTGTTTTCAAGTATTAAAACTGTCATATTCATGTTTCTGTCGTGCATAATAGCTAATGTTTGCAAAATCACGATAAAAGAGCTGTTTTCTGCTTGAAAAACATACAAAATGCTGTTCTAAAGTATCTTAACTGGTATTTTCATGTTTCTGTCGTGTATAATGGCTAATGTTGGTGAAATCAAGATAAAAATGCTGTTTCAAGCATGCAAAAGCATACAAAACGCCGTTTTCAATTACTTAAACTGTCATATTCATGTATATGTCGTGTGTAATGGCTTATGTTTTAAAATCAAGATAAGATAGCTGTTTTCAGTTTGCAAAAACATACAAAATGCTGTTTTCAAGTATTTAAACTGTCATATACATGTTTCTGTCGTGTATAATAGCTAATGTTAATGAAATCAAGAAAAAATTGCTGTTTTAAGCATGCAAAAGCATACAAAACGCCGTTTTCAAGTATATAAACTGTCATATTCATGTATATGTCGCGTGTAATGGCTTATGTTTGCAAAATCAAGATAAAATAGATGTTTTTAGCTTGCAAAAACATACAAAACGTTGTTTTCAAGTATTTTAACTGTCATATTCATGATTCTGTCGTGTATAATTGCTTATGTTTCTAAAATCAAGATAAAATTGCTGTTTTAAGCATGAAAAAGCATACAAAACGCCGTTTTCAAGTATTTAAACTGTCATATTCATGTATATGTCGTGTGTAATGGCTTATGCTTGCAAAATCAAGATAAAATAGCTGTTTTTAGCTTGCAAAAACGTACAAAATGCTGTTTTTTAAGTATTTAAACAGTCGTATTCATGTTTCTGTCGTGTATAATGGCTAATGTTGGTGAAATCAAGATAAAATTTCTGTTTCAAGCATGCAAAAGCATACAAAACGCAGTTTTCAAGTATCTGAACTGTCATATTCATGTACATGTCGTGTGTAATGGCTTATGTTTGCAAAATCAAGATAAAATAGCTGTTTTTAGCTTGCAAAAACATACAAAATACTATTTTCAAGTATTTAAACTGTCATATTCATGTACATGTCGTGTGTAATGGCTTATATTTGCAAAATCAAGATAAAATAGCTGTTTTCAGCTTGCAAAAACATACAAAATACTATTTTCAAGTATTTAAACTGTCATATTCTTGTTCCTGTTCTGTAAAATGGCTAATGTTGGTGAAATCAAGATAAAATTGCTGTTTTAAGCATGCAAAGCATACAAAACGCCGTTTTCAAGTATTTAAACTGTCATATTCATGGATATGTTTTGTGTAATGGTTTATATTTGCAAAATCAAGATAATATAGCTGTTTTAGCTTGCAAAAACATACAAAACGCTGTTTTCTAGTATTTAAAATGTCATATTCATGTTTCTGTGGTGTAAAATGGCTAATGTTGGTGAAATCAAAATAAAATTGCTGTTTTAAGCATGCAAAAGCATACAAAACGTCGTTTTCAAGTATTTAAACTGTCATATCCATGTATATGTTGTTTGTAATGGTTTATGTTTGCAAAATCAAGATAAAATAGCTGTTTTAGCTTGCAAAAACATACAAAATGCTGTTTTCAAGTATTTAAATTGTCATATTCAGGTTTCTGTCGTGTATAATATTTAATGTAGATGAAATCAAAATAAAATTGCTGTTTTAAGCATGCAAAAGCATATAAAACGCCATTTTAAAGTATTTAAAATGTTATTCATGTATATGTCGTGTGTAATGGCTTATGTTTGCAAAATCAAGATAAAATGTTTGTTTTCAGCTAGCAAAAACATACAAAATGCTGTTTTCAAGTATTTAAACTGTCATATTCATGTTTCTGTACTGTATTATGCCTAATTTTGGTGAAATCAAGATAAAATTGCTGTTTTAAGCATGCAAAAGCATACAAAACGCCGTTATCAAGTATTTAAACTGTCATATTCTTGTATATGTCGTGTGTAATGGCTTATGTTTGCAAAATCAAAATAAAATAGCTGTTTTCAGCTTGCAAAAACATACAAAATATTGTTTTCAAGTATCTAAACAGTCATATTCATGATTCTGGTGTGTATAATGACTACTGTTAGTGACAACAAGATTAAATATCTGTTTTCAGCTTGCAAAAACATACAAAATGCTGTTTTCAAGTAACTAAACTGTCATATTCATTTTTCTGTCGTGTATAATAACTAGTGGTAAAATCAAGATAAAATTGGTGTTTCAAGCATGGAAAAGCATACAAAACGCGGTTTTCAAATATTTAAACTGTCATATTCATGTAAATGTCGTGTGTAATGGCTTATGTTTGCAAGATCAAGATAAAATAGCTGATTACAGCTTGCAAAAACATACAAAATGCTCTTTTCAAGTATTTAAACTGTCATATTCATGTACATGTCGTGTGTAATGGCTTATGTTTGCAAAATCAAGATAAAATAGCTGTTTTAAGCTTGCAAAAACATACAAAACGCTGTTTTGAAGTAATTAAACTGTCATATTCATGTTTCTGTCGTGTATAATGGCTAATGTTGGTGAAATCAAGATAAAATTGCTGTTTTAAGCATGCAAAAGCATACAAAACGCTGTTTTCAAGTTTTTATACTGTCATTCATGTATATGTCGTGTGTAATGGCTTATGTTTGCAAAATAAAAGTAAAATAGCTGTTTTCAGCTTGCAAAAACATAAAAATCGCTGTTTTCAAGTATTTTAACTGTCATATTCATGTATTTGTCGTGTATAATGGATAATGTTGTTGAAATCAAGATAAAATTGTTGTTTTAAGCATGCAAAAGCATACATAACGCCGTTTTCAAGTATTTAAACTGTCATATTCATGTGTATGTCGTGTGTAATGGCTTATGTTTGAAAATCAAGATAAAATAGCTGTTTTCAGCTTGCAAAAACATACAGAATGCTGTGTAAATTTTTAAACTCTCATATTTATGTTTCTGTCGTATAATAGCTAATGTTGGTGAAAACAAGATAAAATTGCTGTTTTAAGCATTGAAAAGCATACAAAACGCCGTTTTCAAGTATTTATACTGTCATATTCATATATATGTTGTGTGTAATGGATTATGTTTGCAAAATCAAGATAAAATAGCTGTTTTCAGCTTGCAAAAACATACCAAATGCTGTTTTCAAGTATTTAAACTGTCATATTCATGTTTCTGTCGTGTAAAATGGCTAATGTTAGTGAAATCAAGATAAAATTGCTGTTTTAAGCTTGCAAAAACATACAAAACGCTGTTTTCAAGTATATAAACTGTCATATTCATGTTTCTGTCCTGTATAATGGATAATGTTGGTGAAATAAAAATAAAATTGCTGTTTTAAGCATGCAAAAGCATACAAAACGTCGTTTTCAAGTATTTAAACTGTCATATTCATGTATATGTTGTGTGTAATGGTTTATGTTTGCAAAATCAAGATAAAATTGCTGTTTAAATCAAGCAAAAGCATACAAAACCCTGTTTTCAAGTTTTTATACTGTCATTCATGTATATGTCGTGTGTAATGGCTTATGTTTGCAAAATAAAAGTAAAATAGCTGTTCTCAGCTTGCAAAAACATACAAATCGCTGTTTTCAAGTATTTAAACTGTCATATTAATGTATTTGTCGTGTATAATGGCTAATGTTAGTGAAATCAAGATAAATTGCAGTTTTAAGCTTGCAAAAACATACAAAACGCTGTTTTCAAGTATTTAAACTGTCATATTCATGTTTCTGTCCTGTATAATGAATAATGTTGGTGAAATCAAGATAAAATTGTTGTTTTTAGCATGCAAAAGCATACAAAACTCCGTTTTCAAGTATTTAATCTGTCATATTCATGTATATGTCGTGTGAGATGGCTTATGTTTGCAAAATTAAGATAAAATAGCTGTTTTCAGCTTGCACAAACATACAAAACGCCGTTTTCAAGTATTTAAACTGTCATATTCATGTATATGTCGTGTGTAATGGCTTATGTTTGCAAACTCAAGATAAAATAGCTGTTTTCAGCTTGCAAAAACATGCAAATTGCTGTTTTCAAGTATTTAAACTGTCATATTCATGTTTCTGTCGTGTATAATAGCTAATGTTGGTGAAATCAAGATAAAATTGCTGCTATAAGCATGCAAAAGCATACAAAACGCTGTTTTCAAGTATTTAAACTGTCATATTCATGTATATGTCGTGCGTAATGGCTTATGTTTGCAAAATCAAGATAAAATAGCTGTTTTCAGCTTGCAAAAACATACAAAATGCTGTTTTCAAGTATTTAAACTGTCATATTCATGTTTCTGTCGTGTAAAATGGCTAATGTTAGTGAAATCAAGATAATATTGCTGTTTTAAGCTTGCAAAAACATACAAAACGCTGTTTTCAAGTATATAAACTGTCATATTCATGTTTCTGTCCTGTATAATGGATAATGTTGGTGAAATCAAAATAAAATTGCTGTTTTAAGCATGCAAAAGTATACAAAACGCCGTTTTCAAGTATTTAAACGGTCATATTCATGTATATGTTGTGTGTAATGGTTTATGTTTGCAAAATCAAGATATAATAGCTGTTTTAGCTTGCAAAAACATACATAACGCTGTTTTCAAGTATATAAACTCTCATATTCATGTTTCTGTCCTGTATAATGGATAATGTTGGTGAAATCAAGATAAAATTGCTGCTTTAAGCATGCAAAAGCATCCAAACGCAGTTTTCAAGTATATAAACTGTCATATTCATGTATATGTCGTGTGTAATGGCTTATGATTGCAAAATCAAGATAAAGTAGCTGTTTTCAGTTTGCAAAAACATACAAAATGCTGTTTTCAAGTATTTAAACTGTCATATTCATGTTTCTGTCGCGTAGAATGGCTAATGTTAGTGAGATGAAGATAAAATTGCTGTTTTAAGCTTGCAAAAACATACAAAACGCTGTTTTCAAGTATTTAAACTGTCATATTCATGTTTCTGTCATGTATAATGGTTAATGTTGATGAAATCAAAATAAATTTGCTGTTCTAAGCATGCAAAAGCATATAAAACGCTGTTTTCAAGTATTTAAAATGTCATTTATGTATATGTCGTTTGTAATGGCTTGTGTTTGCAAAATCAAGATAAAATATCTGTTTTCAGCTTGCAAAAACATACAAAATGCTGTTTTTAAGTATTCAAACTGTCATATTCATGTATATGTCGTGAGTAATGGCTTATGTTTGCAAAATCAAGATAAAATAGCTGTTTTCAGCTTGCAAAAACATGCAAATTGCTGTTTTCAAGTATTTAAACTGTCATATTCATGTTTCTGTCGTGTATAATAGCTAATGTTGGTGAAATCAAGATAAAATTGCTGCTATAAGCATGCAAAAGCATACAAAACGCTGTTTTCAAGTATTTAAACTGTCATATTCATGTATATGTCGTGCGTGCCATTATGCACGACATATCAAAATCAAGATAAAATAGCTGTTTTCAGCTTGCAAAAACATACAAAATGCTGTTTTCAAGTATTTAAACTGTCATATTCATGTTTCTGTCGTGTAAAATGGCTAATGTTAGTGAAATTAAGATAATATTGCTGTTTTAAGCTTGCAAAAACATACAAAACGCTGTTTTCAAGTATATAAACTGTCATATTCATGTTTCTGTCCTGTATAATGGATAATGTTGGTGAAATCAAAATAAAATTGCTGTTTTAAGCATGCAAAAGCATACAAAACGCCGTTTTCAAGTATTTAAACTGTCATATTCATGTTCCTGCCGTTTGTAATGGCTTGTGTCTGCAAAATCAAGATAAAATATCTGTTTTCAGCTTGCAAAAACATACAAAATGCTGTTTTTAAGTATTCAAACTGTCATATTCATGTATATGTCGTGAGTAATGGCTTATGTTTGCAAAATCAAGATAAAATAGCCGTTTTTCAGCTTGCAAAAACTTACAAAATGTGGTTTTCAAGTATTTAAACTGTTATGTGTAAGAACAGCTTTAAGCTGAACTATTTGCCAAATAAAATGGTTTTATTATTATTATTATTATTATATTCATGTTTCTGTCGTGTATAATGGCTAATGTTGGTGAAATCAAGATAAAATTGCTGTTTTAAGCATGCAAAAGTAACAAAACGCCGATTACAAGTATTTAAACTGTCATATTCATGTATATGTCGTGTGAGATGGCTTATGTTTGCAAAATCAAGACAAAATAGCTGTTTTCAGCTTGCAAAAATATAGAAAACGCTGTATTCAAGTATTTAAACCGTCATATTTATATTTCTGTCGTGTATAATGACTAATGTTGGTGAAATGAAGATAAAATTGCTGTTTTAAGAAATCAAAAGCATACATAACGCCGTATTCAAGTATTTAAACAGTCATATTCATGTCTATGTCGTGTGTAATGGCTTATGTTTGCAAAATCAAGATAAAATAGCTGTTTTCGGCTTGCAAAAACCAACAAAATGCCGGTTTCAAGTACTTAAACTGTCCTATTTATGTATATGTCTTGTGTAATGGCTTATGTTTGCAAAATCAAGATAAAATTGCTGTTTTAAGCTTGAAAAAACATACAAAACGCTGTTTTCAAGTATTTAAACTCTCCTATTCATGTATATGTCTTGTGTAACGGCTTATGTTTGCAAAATCAAGATAAAATTGCTGTTTTAAGCTTGCAAAAACATACAAAATGCTGTTTTTAAGTATTCAAACTGCCATATTCATGTATATGTCGTGAGTAATGGCTTATATTTGCAAAATCAAGATAAAATAGCTGTTTTCAGCATGTACATACATATAAAATGCTGCTTTCAAGTATTTAAACTGTCATGTTCATGTTTCTGTCGTGTATAATGGCTAATGTTGGTGAAATTAAGATAAAATTGCTGTTTTAAGCATGCAAAAGCATACAAAACGCTGTTTTCAAGTTTTTATACTGTCATTCATGTATATGTCGTGTGTAGTGGCTTATGTTTGCAAAATAAAAGTAAAATAGCTGTTTTAGCTTGCAAAAACGTACGAAATGCAGTTTTCAAGTATTTAAACTGTCATATTCATGTTTCTGTCCTGTATAATGGATAATGTTGGTGAAATCAAGATAAAACTGTTGTTTTAAGCATGCAAAAGCATATATAACGCCGTTTTCAAGTATATAAACTGTCATATTCATGTGTATGTCGTGTGTAATGGCTTATGTTTGCAAAATCAAGATAAAATAGCTGTTTTCAGCTTGCAAAAACATACAGAATGCTGTTTTAAGTTTTTAAACTGTCATATTTATGGTTCTGTCTTCTATAATAGCTAATGTTGGTGAAATCAAGATAAAATTGCTGCTTTAAGCATGCAAAAGCATACAAAACGCTGTTTTCAAGTATTTAAACTGTCATATTCATGTATATGTCGTGTGTAATGGCTTATGTTTGCAAAATCAAGATAAAATAGCTGCTTTCAGCTTGCAAAAACATACAAAATGCTGTTTTCAAGTATTTAAACTGTCATATTCATATTTCTGTCGTGCAAAATGGCTAATGTTAGTGAAATCAATATAAAAATGCTGCTTTAAGCTTGCAAAAACATACAAAACGCTGTTTTCTAGTATGTAAACTGTCATATTCATGTTTCTATCTTGTATAATGGATAATGTTGGTGAAATCAAAATAAAATTGCAGTTTTAAGCATGCAAAAGCATACTAAACGCTGTTTTCAAGTATTTAAGCTGTCATATTCATGTAAATGTTGTGTGTAATGGTTTATGTATGCAAAATCAAGATAAAATAGCTGTTTATCTTGCAAAAACATACAAAATGAAGTTTTCAAGTATTTAAACTGCCATATTCATGTTTCTGTCGTGTATAATGGTTATTGTTGATGAAATCAAAATAAAATTGCTGTTTAAGCATGCAAAAGCATATAAAACGCCGTTTTCAAGTATTTAAAATGTCATTCATGTACATGTCGTGTGTAATGGCTTATGTTTGCAAAATCAAGATTAAATATCTGTTTTCAGCTTGCAAAAACATACAAAATGCTGTTTTCAAGTATATAAACTGTCATGTTCATGTTTCTGTCCTGTATTATGGCTAATGTTGGTGAAATCAAGATAAAATTGCTGTTTTAAGCATGCAAAAGCATACAAAACGCCGTTTTCAAGTATTTATACTGTCATATTCATGTTTCTGTCGTGTATAATTGCTAATGTTGGTGAAATCAAGAAAAAATTGCTGTTCTAAACATGCAAAACCATACGTAACGCCGTTTTCAAGTATTTAAACTCTCATATTCATGTAAATGACGTGTGTAATGGCTTATGTTTACAAAATAAAGATAAAATAGCTGTTTTAAGCTTGCAAAAACATACATATCGCCGTTTTCAAGTATTTAAACTGTCATATTCATGTAAATGTCGTGTATAATAGCTAACGTTGGTGAAATCAAGATAAAATTGCTGTTTTAAGCATGCAAAAGCACACAAAACGCCGTTTTCAAGTATTTAAACTCTCATATTCAAGTATATGCCATGTGTAATGGCTTATGTTTGCAAAATCTTTTTTTTTTTTTTTGCCTGGTGGGGGAAATGCATTTACGCACAGAGTGTGGGACTCGCCTGCTATTCAGCCATACCCACTAAAACCTAACCACCAGTATGACAGGGGTTTAGTCAACCTGAAGTACTACCTTTCGGCATTTCTTTCCAGGTTGCCCCTCTTTCTTCGCTCTTATGGTAGAGCTGCCATTAGTCTTCTTTCCTCTTCGAGTCTCTTCTCTCTCTCCTCCTTCTTGCGCATTATTGCGTTGGCGAAAGATTTGATCGAGGTCCACTCGTCTTCGCCCTCCAGCATTGTTTGCACAATGTTTTCTGGGCTGATATTCCTGTTTAGCTCTTCCTCAACCACTGTCCTTTCAGGTGTCCATTCGGGGCAGTGAAAGAAGGTGTGCTCAGCCGTGTCCTCCCCTAGTTGACAGAAGGGGCAGGAGGCTGAGTCTCTTCTTCCTATCCTTTTGAGATAGGCTTCGAAAGAGCCGTGTCCAGTTAGGAGCTGGGTGAGATGGAAATCCAACTCTCCATGCTTCCTGTCAATCCATATCTGTATCTGTGGGATGAGTCTCCTCGTCCACTCACCCGTAGTTTCGTTTTCCCACTTCCTTTGCCATTTGAGTCTCGTCTCTAGCTTTATTGCTCGAGCCTCTTCTTTGTTCTTCTTATAAGTCTGCTCCCTTTCTTTGACAAGTAGCTCTATAGGAGTTTGTCCCGCCAGTACCTGGGCTGCTGCTGTCGAGACCGTCCTATATGCGCTACTTATCCTTATTGCCATCTGTCTTTGGATCTGCTCATATAGTTTCCTATATTTCGCAAGATCCATGGCCTTGTGCCAGATTGGGGCTGCGTACAGTAGTATTGAGTTTACTACTGCGCCCAGAACCCTTCTCTTTGTTGCGGCTGGGCCGCCTATGTTTGGCAATAGTCTGGATAGATTCCTTGTGACCTCGCCTGCCTTCTTGGCTGTACACATAACATGTTCTTGCATTCGCAGGTCTTTGGCGAAATGCATTCCCAAGTACTTGATACTCCGGGAGGTTTTCACCACTTGGTCTTGTACTGTTATATCCAATTCCAGTAGTGTCCTTCTCCCCGCGAGTATTACGGCTTCGGTCTTTTCTGGGGCCACAGTTAATTTTCTCCTTCGGAGCCAGCTAATGGTGCTATCGATAGCTGTCTTTATTTTCAGCTCGAGCTCAAGCTCTGTCCATGCCGTCACTACTATCCCTATGTCGTCCGCAAAGCCTATTGTTGTTGCCCCCTGTGGTAGGTCGATGGAAAGGACCCCATCATACATGATGTTCCATAGTAGGGGGCCAAGTTTAGAGCCCTGCGGTACTCCACAAGTCATGGGTAGCTTCGTCTTCTCCCCGATTGAGATATATCTGTTTTTCAGATAACTCATTGTGACTCTGATGAGGTAGGCACTGATGTTCTTGCCTATCATCGCTTTAACAATCTCTTCCCAGTCTGCACTGTTAAAGGCGTTCCTGATATCGAGAGTCACAAGGACGCAGAAGCCTCTAGTGTTTCTCAATCGGGTACCCTTCTGATGGCAGTTTAGCACTTCTTTCATGGCATCTATAGTGCTCCTTCCTTTTCGAAAACCGAATTGGTATTGTGACAGTCCCCCATTGGCCTCTATCTCTTTGTTGATCCTGTTACAGATCAATTGTTCTGCGATTTTGCCTAGGGTGTTAAGTAGGCAGATGGGCCTATATGAGGGTAAACCTGTCGCGTCCTTCTTCGGTTTTTCGATCAGCACTAGCTTCGTCTCTTTCCATTCCTCAGGAAATCTACCTGACTGGATCACTTGGTTAGCAATCTGTAGGTAGACTTCCTGTTGTCCAATAACGGTAGCTTTGGCGGTCTCCGGTGGTATCAGGTCCGGGCCCGCAGCTTTTCCGTTCTTTAGTTTAGAGACCGCTTCCAGGAGCTCGTCTTCCTCAAAAGGTGTCGGTGGTGGTTGGCATGTAAGGCGTTCCTCCAATGCCTCCCAGTTCACCGGTTCCCTCTGGGGGAAGAGTCCTTTGGCAATTTCTAATTGTTTCCCTTCTTCCAGCTTATTGTGCGACCTGATCTTTTTGGCCACGATCTTGTACCCTTGACCAAAGATGTCCTGGTCTAGGTCTTGGATGACGCTATTCCAGGCCTCTTTTTTGGCATCTTTGATCCTCTTCCTTAAGGCCCTCCGTGTGTCTCTATACTCTTCCCACATCCTCTCTTTTTCATCAAGAGTGGCGGAAGCTCTTTGGTGTAATCTGGTGAACCTTCTGCGTGTTTTAAGGCAGTTTTTACGCAGTTCCCCTATCTCTGCTGTCCACCAGTAAGCTTGTGTTTTCCTGCCGCTCAGAGCTTTCCTTCGTGGGAAGGTAGAGTCGCATGCCGCTTTAACGCATTGTGTTAATGTGGCTGCATTAACACTTCCTGTTTCTCTCTCCAGTCTTCCGTCCAGTTTCTCTAGGAAACAAGGCATCAGTTCTGTTGAGAGTTTCCAGCCTGTAGGCCGGTCGCTTAAGCTGGGTTCTGGGAATCCTGCTTCCCTCACTTCAAATCTTATCATCTTATGCCAGCTAAGGGTCTCCTCCTCTAAAACCTCCCATAGCTGGACATCAGATGAGTGTCTTGTCATCGTCAGGTCTATGACTGACTCCGTCTCTCTTCTTACGAAGGTAGGTGTTGTACCTGTGTTTAGGACCACTAGCTGGTGTTGTGCCATCCAGTCGGTCAAGGTCTCACCCCTCCGGTCTTGCTTATGTCCCCAGAGGAATGACTTGGCGTTAAAGTCACCTCCGAGGATAATTTTGGTCCTCGCTCCCCTCATGCTGTTCCCGAGGTCTTCTAAGAAGTTCTCGAAAACGTCGAAGGTTACATTGGGTGAGATGTAACAGCTGTATATACGGTAGCCGCTTATCTCAACCCATGTAAAGCCCTTGCCTGTCCCTTGATGTGTGATTGGGACTTGCTTACTTGATATCAAGATTGCACTATCTGCGTCCTTGTCAGCCAGCCAAAGATTTTGTTTGACTAAGGACTTATTAGGTTCACTGATTAGAATAACATCGATCTTGTGTTGCAACGCTGTTGCCCAGACGATATCGTGGGAGTCCCTCATGTTGCCTACATTTACTTGCAGGCATCTGAGGTTTGTCCTCTTCACGGTCGCCATCTCTTATAGGATAACACATTCTGGGTCGCAGCTCGACGATCCACCGGGGTAGATACGTTCCGTTGCTTCCCGTCTGTGCCTTTCCATTGCCTGATATTCTATCATCTTTTTCTCCCTGACATAACCTTCCAGGATTTGGAGATCTCTCTCCGTTTCCTCTCTGGTTATGCCTTGGGAGCAGCAGTACTTCATGTATGCGCTCTTGATATCTTCCTCGCTCTCTGGGAAGCCCATCGCCCTGAGTTTGACCTTGACCGACATGTAAGTCTGTCCCTGGTACTGGCTCTCTTTATGTTTACACAGGTAGGCTAGAAAGAGCCTTGCCATGTCGAAATTTGCGGCATTTGTTAGATGGCCCTCAAGCTGCATCTGATTAATGTGGCTGTAATCAAGAGGTATCTCACAACCTCTTGATATTGCCTTAGGTTCATTTTTCGGCATGTCGGGTCTCTGGGGGGTCTGGGTTTCCCCTTGTTCCCTTAGAGTTCCTCCATGCACGAACCTGATGGTTCTCTCAGACTCGGCCTTTTTAAGTGCCCTGTCCAACACCTGCCTTCCCGTCTGTCTGTTTCTGCCTTTATTGGGCATTGTTATTGCTGGAGTCAGCCACTGGGGATTTTGGTCTTGTCCCCTTAGTCCCCTTTGTCTCTACAGCTTTCCCCTTATTTTGGGTTGCTGTCCCTTTCTCTTCTTTCTTAGCGGGTCCTGTTTTAGGGCCCGCGGTCTTTCTCTCCGGTTTCGCCAGAGCTTCTCTGTATACCGGGCACCTGGTGGTGTTCGCTGGGTGCCCTGCCTTCCCACATATTAAGCAGACGCTGTCTGCCGTGCAGTCCTTGCGGATATGCCCGTCCTTTCCTCAATTCCTGCAAGCCTTGCTGCGGTCAGGACCTTTGCAGGTACGCTGCGTATGTCCTGGCAGCCAGCACTTAAAACAAGAGGTGACCTTCTTGTTTTCGACCACACGGCAGGATGGTTGCCCGATCTTCACGAACTTCATTTTAAGAAGTTTCGCTTCCTGCTCCTTGCTGACGTACACAGTGGCATTCTGTGTGCCAGCAAATCCCTGCCTTAGGGAGGCTATCTCAATGTTACTGGGCCCCTTTTGGCCCAGTGCTCTGCTTATAGCGGCCTTCACATCCTCGGCGGTTGTTACTGCCTCGATATCCTTGACATGTACTATCCCCTCAGGCTTACGCTTGGAGGATCGCACCTTGTCCTTTCCTAATTTTTGCTTGATCGCTTCTTGTATCAAGCCAGACTCTCCTCCCTCTGGTTTCCTGATAACTGTCAGTATCAGGTCCCCAGATTTCGACTCCCTCACCCCTCGGACCGTTTCGCTGAGGCCCTTGTTTAGGACCTCCTCTCTCACTGTCCTCAGGGTGCTGGCGTATGTCGCACCTTCTGCTTTTTTGACGAAGATGGCTTCCGTCTCCACCTTCCTTGTCATAGTCTTGCCCTTCTTAGGCTTCGGCTTGATGTGGATTGCCACCTCAACCTTGTGTTTAGTTGCGGCTTCCTCCATCATCTCCTGAAGCTCCTTGGTCTTAAGAGACGGATGTTCGTCCCAAGGCAATGCAAGCTTCTTTCTGTTGTTTTTTGCGACGTCGTTGACCACCTCCTCCAACCGTCGTCGCAAAACTTCCTTATCTCCATCTACAATTTTGTAGATGGATCTTGGTTCCGGCTCTTTCCCGGCAACCCATGTGGCTGTCTTCAACGAGGCCACTTCTCCTTGTAATTCCGCGATTCCTTCGAATCTGTCTCTAAAGAGACGCGGAATTCCATTCTCCATTTTTGGGTCGGTTTGGGTCCTTAGCACTGCCAGGTCCCATTCCGATCCCAGTGATAGTGGGTTCGTCTCCACTATTTTGGTGTGGGTAAACTTGGGCGTAATCGGTTTACCCCACACCATAGGTTCGCACTGCGTGCTTGCCTCGCATGTAGCCCTCTTCTTCTCTGTCCGGACGTTCTTTGACGTCCTTAGGGCTTTCATTTCCTCCACCAAGTCCTCGAGCTTCCCACCGGAGAGCTTTTTGGCCATGGTGTCCAACCTGGTCACACTAGCGACCACGTCCTTCCTAATGTTGGTCACTGTACCAACTTTGCGGGTCACCTCAGTGATACCCTCCAGGATCTCTTGTATCATTTCCGTCAGCTCTGACCAGGAGGTGTCTTCCTGGTCTTCTGACCTCTTTCTTTTTTCCGTAATGATCGGAATCGGTTTCGGGTTTGGTGTTAAATCCCCCGCCGATAGCGATCTCAGTCTTGGTTCCCAAGGTTCAAGACAGACCTTTACTTCCTTTGGTTTTGGTGGTGTCCTCTTCATAAAGCTACTTCTTATGAAGGGGGACGCCTCCCCTACAGTTTGGCTTCCACTTTCAGCCACGTCCTTTCCACCTTCCTCAATTTTTTTTTGTGTTTTTCTCCTTTATTATATTTTTTACTGAACCGGTTGATGCCATTTTACCTCATCTATGCCTCACACCCCAGAATGCTCCGACGCATGCTCTAGGTCCCCCTACCCATGGTCGCGCGTAGTTACAGTCTCTCCGCACTCTGCAAAATACATGCCTTTGAACAGAGTACGGGAACTGACATTCTCCTAGGCGGTACCATCTTAGTAGGGTTCACGTTACGAGCTCACTGGGGTCGCCATGGCTGGGCTCCCATGGTAACTTCTTCTTGAAGCTTAGTCACGTACTTCATGGGGGATAGCTACTCGTTGGAGTGCGCCAAGTTTCATCGGATGGTACCATGTTCCCAACGTGATCATTTGCATATTCTGTCTCCCTTGGGGCCTCAACCAAAGCCCCGGTAAGGTCTGCGAGGTTTATCAACGCAGCCCAGACTTTTGCCTAGACAGGTAATATGCATCACACGCTGTTCGCAGAGGGCCGCTTGGCTACCGCCATTTTCCTTATCCCCCACTTCCGATCTCTGTATAGTCTCGCTATAAACATTGACTATATAACACAGGATCTTCCTCTACCTTCTTCGGGTATTCTTAGCTTCTGGCTACCAGTGAGTCCTGGCCTGCCGTACTAAGCCCCCTCACCACGACAAGGTGACACCCACGAGGGGGATGTTTGCAAAATCTAGATAAAATTGCTGTTTTAAGCATGCAAAAGCATACATAACGCCGTTTTCAAGTATTTAAACTGTCATATTCATGTATATGTCGTGTGTAATGGCTTATGTTTGCAAAATAAAGATAAAAAAGCTGTTTTCAGTTTGCAAAAACATACAAATCGCTGTTTTCAAGTATTTAAACTGTCATATTCATATTTCTGTCGTGTATAATGGCTAATGTTGGTGAAATCAAGATAAAATTGCTGCTTTAAGCATGCAAAAGCTTAAAAAATGCAGTTTTCAAGAATCTAAACAGTCATATTCATGTATATGTCGTGTGTAATGGCTTATGTCTGCAAAATCAAGATTATATAGCTGTTTTCAGCTTGCAAAAACATACAAAATACTATTTTCAAGTATTTAAACTGTCATATTCATGTTTCTGTTGTGTATAATGACTAATGTTAGTGAAATCAAGATAAAATAGCCGTTTTCAGCTTGCAAAAACATACAAAACGTTGTTTTGAAGTATTCAAACTGTCATATTCATGTTTCTGTCGTGTATAACGGCTAATGTTGGTGAAATCAAGATAAAATTGCTGCTTTAAGCATGCAAAAGCATACAAAACGCTGTTTTAAAGTTTTTATATTGTCATTTATGTAAATGTCGTGTGTAATGGCTTATGTTTGCAAAATAAAGATAAAATATCTGTTTTTAGCTTGCAAAAACATACAAATCGCTGTTTTTAAGTATTTAAACTGTCATATTCATGATTCTGTCCTGTATAATGGATAATGTTGGTGAAATCAAGATAAAATTGCTGTTTTAAGCATGCAAAAGCATACAAAACGCCGTTTTCAAGTATTTAAATTGACATATTCATGTATATGTTGTGTGTAATGGTTTATGTTAGCAAAGTCAAGATAAAATAGATGTTTTAGCTTGCAAAACCATACAAAATGCTGTTTTTAAGTATTTAAACTGTCATATTCATGTTTCTGTCCTGTATAATGGATAATGTTGGTGAAATCAAGATAAAATTGCCGTTTTAAGCATGCAAAAGCATACAAAACGCAGTTTTCAAGTATCTAAACTGTCATATTCATGTATATGTCATGTGTAATGGCTTATGTTTGCAAAATCAAGATAAAATAAGAGTTTTCAGCTTGCAAAATCATCCAAAATACTGTTTTCAAGTATTTAAACTGTCATATTCATGTATATGTCGTGTGTAATGGCTTATGTTTGCAAAATAAAGATAAAATATCTGTTTTCAGCTTGCAAAAACATACAAATCGCTGTTTTCAAGTATTTAAACTGTCATATTCAAGTTTCTGTCCTGTATAATGGATAATGTTGGTGAAATCAAGATGAAAGCATACAAAACGCCGTTTTCAAGTATATAAACTGTCATATTCATGTATATGTTGTGTGTAATGGTTTATGTTTGCAAAATCAAGATAAAATAGCTGTTTTAGCTTGCAAAAACATACAAAACGCTGTTTTCAAGTATTTAAACTGTCATATTCATGTTTCTGGCTTGTATAATGGATAATGTTGGTGAAATCAAAATAAAATTGCTGTTTTAAGCATGCAAAAGCATACAAAACGCCGTTTTCAAGTATTTAAACTGTCATATTCATGTATATGTTGTGTGTAATGGTTTATGCTTGCAAAATCAAGATAAAATAGCTGTTTTAGCTTGCAAAAACATACAATACGCTGTTTTCAAGTATTTAAACTCTCATATTCATGTTTCTGTCGTGTATAATGGGTAATGTTGGTGAAATCAGGATAAAATTGCAGTTTTAAGCATGCAAAAGCATACATAACACAGTTTTCAAGTATTTAAACTGTCATATTCAGATATATGTCGTGTGTAATGGCTTATGTTTGCCAAATCAAGATAAAATAGCTGTTTTCAACTTGCAAAAACATACAAAATACTGTTTTCAAGTATTTAAACTGTCATATTCATGTATATGTCTTGTGTAATGGCTTATTTTTGCAAAATCAAAATAAAATAGCTGTTTTCAGCTTGAAAAAACATACAAACGCTGTTTTTAAGAATTTAAGATCTTATATACATGTTTCTGTCGTGTATAATGGCTAATGTTGGTGAAATCAAGATAAAATTGCTGTTTTAAGCATTCAAAAGCATACATAACGCCGTTTTCAAGTATTTATACTGTCATTCATGTATATGTCTTGTGTAATGGCTAATGTTTGCAAAATCAAAAAAAATAGCTGTTTTCAGCTTGCAAAAACATACAAAATGCTGTTTTTAAGTATTTAAACTGTCATATTCATGTTTCTGTTGTGTATAATGGCTAATGATAATGAAATCAAGATAAAATTGCTGGTTTAAGCATGTAAAAGCATACAAAACACCGTTTTCAAGTATTTAAACTGTCATATTCATGTGTATGTCGTTTGTAATGGCTTATGTTTGCAAAATCAAGATAAAATAGCTGTTTTCAGCTTGCAAGAACATACAAAACGCTGTTTTCAAATCCTTAAACTGTCATATTCATGTTTCTGTCGTGTATAATGGCTAAAGTTGATGAAATCAAGATAAAATTACTGTTTTAGGCATGCAAAAGCATACAAAACATCGTTTTCAAGTACTTAAACTGTCATATTCATGTATATGTCGTGTGTAATGGCTTATGTTTGCAAAATCAAGATAAAATAGCTGTTTTAAGCTTGCCCAAACATATAAAACGCTGTTTTCAAGTATTTAAACTGTCATATTCATGTTTCTGTCGTGTATAATGGCTAATGTTGGTAAAATCAAGATAAAATTGCAGTTTTAAGAATGCAAAAGCATACAACACACGGTTTTCAAGTATTTAAACTGTCATATTCATGTATATATCGTGTGTAATGGCTAATGTTTACAAAATCAAGATAAAATAGCTGTTTTCAGCTTGCAAAAACATACAAAATACTGTTTTCAAGTATTTAAACTGTCATATTCATATTTCTGTCGTGTATAATTGCTAATGTTGGTGAAATCAAGATAAAATTGCTGTTTTAAGCATGCAAAAGCATGCAAAACACCGTCTTGAAGTATTTAAAGTGTCATATTCATGTATTTGTCTTGTGTAATGGCTTATGTTTGCAAAATCAAGATAAAATAGCTGTTTTCAGCTTGCAAAAACATACAAAACACTGTTTTCAAGTATTTAAACTGTCATATCTATGTATATGTCATGTGTAATGGCTTATTTTTGCAAAATCAAGATAAAATAGCTGTTTTCAGCTTGCAAAAACATACAAAATGCTGTTTTCAAGTATTTTAACTGTCATATTCATGTTTCTGTCGTGTATAATGGCTAATGTTGGTGAAAACAAGATAAAATTGCTGTTTTAAGCATGCAAAAGCATACAAGACACCTTTTTCAAGTATTTAAACTGTCATTTCCATGTATATGTCGTGTGTAATAGCTTATGTTTGCAAAATAGAGATAAAATAGCTGTTTTCAGCTTGCAAGAACATACAAAATGCTGTTTTCAAGTATTTAAACTGTCATATTCATGTATATGTCGTGTGTAATTGCTTATGTTTCCAAAATCAAGATAAAATAGCTGTTTTCAACTAGCAAAAACCAACAAAATGCTGTTTTCAAGTATTTAAACTGTCATATTCATATATATGTCGTGTATAATGGCTTATGTTTGCAAAATCAAAATAAAATAGCTGTTTTCAGCTTGCAAGAACACACAAAATGCTGTTTTTTAGTATTTAAACTGTCATATTCATGTTTCTGTCGTGTATAATGGCTAATGTTGGAGAAATCAAGATAAAATTTCTGGTTTAAGCATGCAAAAGCATACAAAACACCGTTTTAAAGTATTTAAACTGTCATATTCATGTATAGGTCTAGTGTAATGGCTTATGTTTGCAAAATCAAGGTAAAATAGCTGTTTTCAGCTTGCAAACACATACAAAATGCTGTTTTTAAATATTTAAACTGTCATATTTATGTTTCAGTCGTGTATAATGGCTAATAGTGGAGAAATCAAAATAAAATTTCTGGTTTAAGCATGCAAAAGCATACAAAACGCCGTTTTCAAGGATTTAAAATGTCATATTTATGTTTCTGTCCTGTATAGTGGCTAATGTTGGCGAAGTCAAGATAAAATTGCTGTTTTAAGCATGCAAAAGCATACAGAACGCGGTTTTCAAGTATTTAAACTGTCATATTCATATATATGTCGTGTGTAATCGCTTATGTTTGCAAAATCAAGATAGAATAGCTGTTTTCAGCTTGCAAAAACATACAAAATGCTGTATTCAATTATATAAACTGACATATTCAAGTTTCTGTCGTGTATAATGGCTAAAGTTGATGAAATCAAGATAAAATTGCTGTTTTAAGCATGCAAAAGAATACAAAACGCCGTTTTCAAGTATTTAAACTGTCATATTCATGTATATGTCGTGTGTAATGGCTTATGTTTGCAAAATCAAGAAAAAATAGCTGTTTTCAGCTTGCAAAAACATACAAAATGCTGTTTTCCAGTATTTAAACTGTCATATTCATGTTTCTGTTGTGTATAATGGCTAATGATAATGAAATCAAGATAAAATTGCTGGTTTAAGCATGTAAAAGTATACAAAACACCGTTTTGAAGTATTTAAACTGTCATATTCATGTGTATGTCGTTTGTAATGGCTTATGTTTGCAAAATCAAGATAAAATAGCTGTTTTCAGCTTGCAAAAACATACAAAACGCTGTTTTCAAATCCTTAAACTGTCATATTCATGTTTCTGTCGTGTATAATGGCTAAAGTTGATGAAATCTAGATAAAATTACTGTTTTAAGCATGCAAAAGCATACAAAACATCGTTTTCAAGTACTTAAACTGTCATATTCATGTATATGTCGTGTGTAATGGCTTATGTTTGCAAAATCAAGATAAAATAGCTGATTTTAGCTTGCAAAAACATATAAAACGCTGTTAAAGTATTTAAACTGTCATATTCATGTTTCTGTCGTGTATAATGGCTAATGTTGGTGAAATCAAGATAAAATTGCTGTTTTAAGAATGCAAAAGCATACAAAACACGGTTTTTTAAGTATTTAAACTGTCATATTCATGAATATGTCGTGTGTAATGGCTAATGTTTACAAAATCAAGATAAAATAGCTGTTTTCAGCTTGCAAAAACATACAAAATACTGTTTTCAAGTATTTAAACTGTCATATTCATGTTTCTGTCGTGTATAATGGCTAATGTTGGTGAAATCAAGATAAAATTGCTGTTTTAAGCATGCAAAAGCGTACAAAACACCGTTTTCAAGTATTTAAACTGTCATATTCTTGTATATGTCGTATGTAATGGCTTATATTTGCAAATTCAAGATAAAATAGCTGTTTTCAGCTTGCAAGAACATACAAAATGCTGTTTTCAAGTATTTAAACTGTCATATTAATGTTTCTGTCGTGTATTGTGGCTAATTTTGGCGAAATCAAACTAAAATTGCTGTTTTAAGCATGCAAAAGCATACAAAACACCGTTTTCAAGTATTTAAACTGTCATATTTATGTATATGTCGTGTGTAATGGCTTATGTTTGCAAAATCAAGATAAAATAGCTGTTTTCAGCTTGCAAGAACATACAAAATGCTGTTTTCAAGTATTTAAACTGTCATATTAATGTTTCTGTCGTGTATTGTGGCTAATTTTGGCGAAATCAAACTAAAATTGCTGTTTTAAGCATGCAAAAGCATACAAAACACCGTTTTCAAGTATTTAAACTGTCATATTCATATATATGTCGTGTGTAATGGCTTATGTTTGCAAAATCAAGATAGAATAGCTTTTTTCAGCTTGCAAAAACATACAAAATGCTGTTTTCAAGTAATTTAACTGTCATATTCATGTATATGTCGTGTGTAATGGATTATGTTTGCAAAATCAAGATAAAATAGCTGTTTTTAGCTTGCAAAAACATATAAAACGCTGTTTTCAAGTATATAAACTGTCATATTCATGTTTCTGTCGTGTATAATGGCTAATGTTGATGAAATCAAGATAAAATTGCTGTTTTAAGAATGCAAAAGCATACAAAACACGGTTTTCAAGTATTTAAACTGTCATATTCATGTATATGTCGTGTGTAATGGCTAATGTTGCTGAAATCAAGATAAAATTGCTGTTTTAAGCATGCAAAAGCATACAAAACACCGTCTTGAAGTATTTAAAGTGTCATATTCATGTATATGTCGTGTGTAATGGCTTATGTTTGCAAAATCAAGTTAAACTAGCTGTTTTCATCTTGCAAAAATATACAAAATGCTGTTTTCAAGTATTTATACTGTCATAATCATGTTTCTGTCGTGTATAATGGCTAATGTTGGTGAAATCAAGATAAAATTGCTGTTTTAAGCATGCAAAAGCGTACAAAACACCGTTTTCAAGTATTTAAACTGTCATATTCTTGTATATGTCGTATGTAATGGCTTATATTTGCAAATTCAAGATAAAATAGCTGTTTTCAGCTTGCAAGAATATACAAAATGCTGTTTTCAAGTATTTAAAAAGTCATATTAATGTTTCTGTCGTGTATTGTGGCTAATTTTGGCGAAATCAAAATAAAATTGCTGTTTTAAGCATGCAAAAGCATACAAAACACCGTTTTCAAGTATTTAAACTGTCATATTTATGTATATGTCATGTGTAATGGCTTATGTTTACAAAATCAAGATAAAACAGCTGTTTTCAACTTGCAAAAACATACAAAAATCTGTTTTCAAGTATTTAAACGGTCATATTCATGTTTCTGTCGTGTATAATGGCTAATATTTGTGAAATCAAGATAAAATTGCTGTTTTCAGCATGCAAAAGCATACAAAACACCGTTTTCAAGTATTTAAACTGTCATATTCAAGTATATGTCGTGTGTAATGGCTTATGTTTGCAAAATTAAGGTAAAATAGCTGTTTTCAGCTTGCAAAAACATACAAAATGCTGTTTTCAAGTATATAAACTGTCATATTCATGTTTCTGTTGTGTGTAATGGCTAATGTTGGTAAAATCAAGATAAAATTGCTGCTTTAAGCATGCAAAATCATACAAAACACCGTTTTCAAGTATTTAAACTGTCATATTCATGTTTCTGTCGTGTATAATGGCTAATGTTGGTGAAATCAAGATTAATTTGCAGTTTTAAGCATGAAAAAGCATACAAAACGCCGTTTTCAAGGATTTAAAATGTCATATTCATGTTTCTGTCCTGCATAGTGGCTAATGTTGGCGAAGTCAAGATAAAATTGCTGTTTTAAGCATGCAAAAGCATACAAAACACCGTTTTCAAGTATTTAAACTGTCATATTCATATATATGTCGTGTGTAATGGCTTATGTTTGCAAAATCAAGATAGAATAGCTTTTTTCAGCTTGCAAAAACATACAAAATGCTGTTTTCAAGTAATTTAACTGTCATATTCATGTATATGTCGTGTGTAATGGATTATGTTTGCAAAATCAAGATAAAATAGCTGTTTTTAGCTTGCAAAAACATATAAAACGCTGTTTTCAAGTATATAAACTGTCATATTCATGTTTCTGTCGTGTATAATGGCTAATGTTGATGAAATCAAGATAAAATTGCTGTTTTAAGAATGCAAAAGCATACAAAACACGGTTTTCAAGTATTTAAACTGTCATATTCATGTATATGTCGTGTGTAATGGCTAATGTTGCTGAAATCAAGATAAAATTGCTGTTTTAAGCATGCAAAAGCATACAAAACACCGTCTTGAAGTATTTAAAGTGTCATATTCATGTATATGTCGTGTGTAAAGGCTTATGTTTGCAAAATCAAGTTAAACTAGCTGTTTTCATCTTGCAAAAATATACAAAATGCTGTTTTCAAGTATTTATACTGTCATAATCATGTTTCTGTCGTGTATAATGGCTAATGTTGGTGAAATCAAGATAAAATTGCTGTTTTAAGCATGCAAAAGCGTACAAAACACCGTTTTCAAGTATTTAAACTGTCATATTCTTGTATATGTCGTATGTAATGGCTTATATTTGCAAATTCAAGATAAAATAGCTGTTTTCAGCTTGCAAGAATATACAAAATGCTGTTTTCAAGTATTTAAACTGTCATATTAATGTTTCTGTCGTGTATTGTGGCTAATTTTGGCGAAATCAAAATAAAATTGCTGTTTTAAGCATGCAAAAGCATACAAAACACCGTTTTCAAGTATTTAAACTGTCATATTTATGTATATGTCATGTGTAATGGCTTATGTTTACAAAATCAAGATAAAACAGCTGTTTTCAACTTGCAAAAACATACAAAAATCTGTTTTCAAGTATTTAAACGGTCATATTCATGTTTCTGTCGTGTATAATGGCTAATATTTGTGAAATCAAGATAAAATTGCTGTTTTCAGCATGCAAAAGCATACAAAACACCGTTTTCAAGTATTTAAACTGTCATATTCAAGTATATGTCGTGTGTAATGGCTTATGTTAGCAAAATTAAGGTAAAATAGCTGTTTTCAGCTTGCAAAAACATACAAAATGCTGTTTTCAAGTATATAAACTGTCATATTCATGTTTCTGTTGTGTGTAATGGCTAATGTTGGTAAAATCAAGATAAAATTGCTGCTTTAAGCATGCAAAATCATACAAAACACCGTTTTCAAGTATTTAAACTGTCATATTCATGTTTCTGTCCTGTATAGTGGCTAATGTTGCTGAAATCAAGATAAAATTGCTGTTTTAAGCATGCAAAAGCATACAAAACACCGTCTTGAAGTATTTAAATTGTCATATTCATGTATATGTCGTGTGTAATGGCTTATGTTTGCAAAATCAAGTAAAACTAGCTGTTTTCATCTTGCAAAAATATACAAAATGCTGTTTTCAATATTTAAACTGTCATATTCATGTATATGTCGTGTGTAATGGCTTATGTTTGCAAAATCAAGATAAAATAGCTGTTTTCAGCTTGCAAGAACATACAAAATGCTGTTTTCAAGTATTTAAACTGTCATATTCATGTATATGACGTGTGTAATGGCTTATGTTTGCAAAATCAAGATAAAATTGCTGTTTTAAGCATGCAAAAGCGTACAAAACACCGTTTTCAAGTATTTAAACTGTCATATTCTTGTATATGTCGTATGTAATGGCTTATATTTGCAAATTCAGCTTGCAAAAACATACAGAATGCTGTTTTCAAATAATTTAACTGTCATATTCATGTTTCTGTCGTGTATAATGGCTAATGTTGGTGAAATCAAGATAAAATTGCTGTTTTAAGAATGCAAAAGCATACAAAACACGGTTTTCAAGTATTTAAACTGTCATATTCATGTATATGTCGTGTGTAATGGCTAATGTTTACAAAATCAAAATAAAATAGCTGTTTTCAGCTTGCAAAAACATACAAAATACTGTTTTCAAGTATTTAAACTGTCATATTCATGTTTCTGTCATGCATAATGGCTAACGTTGGTGAAATCAAGATAAAATTGCTGTTTTAAGCATGCAAAAGCATACAAAACACCGTCTTGAAGTATTTAAAGTGTCATTTTCATGTATATGTCGTGTGTAATGGCTTATGTTTGCAAAATCAAGATAAAATAGCTGTTTTCAGCTTGCAAAAATATACAAAATGCTGTTTTCAAGTATTTATACTGTCATATTCATGTTTCTGTCAAGTATAATGGCTAATGTTGGTGAAATATATATAAAATTGCTGCTTAAAGCATGCAAAATCATACAGAACACCGTTTTCAAGTATTTAAACTGTCATATTCATGTATATGTCGTGTGTAATGACTTATGTTTGCAAAATAAAGATAAAATAGCTGTTTTCAGCTTGCAAGAACATACAAAATGCTGTTTTCAAGTATTTAAACTGTCATATTCATGTATATGTCGTGTGTAATGGCTTATGTTTGCAAAATCAAGATAAAATTGCTGTTTTAAGCATGCAAAAGCATACAAAACACCGTTTTCAAGTATTTAAACTCTCATATTCATGTATATGTCGTGTGTAATGGCTTATGTTTGCAAAATCAAGATAAAATAGCTGTTTTCAGCATGCAAAAACATACAAAACACCGTTTTCAAGTATTTAAACTGTCATATTCACGTAAATGTCGTGTGTAATGGCTTATGTTTGCAAAATCAAGATAAAATAGCTGTTTTCAGCTTGCAAAAAATACTGAATGCTGTTTTCAAGTAATTTAACTGTCATATTCATGTTTTTGTCGTGTATAATTGCTAAAGTTGGTAATATCAAGATAAAATTGCTGTTTTAAACATGCAAAAGCATACAAAACACCGTTTTCAAGCATTTAAACTCTCATATTCTTGTATATGTCGTGTGTAATGGCTTATGTTTGCAAAATCAAGATAAAATAGCTGTTTTCAGCTTGCAAGAACATACAAAATGCTGTTTTCAAGTAATTTAACTGGCATATTTATGTTTCTGTCGTGTATAATGGCTAACGATGGAGAAATCAAGATAAAATTTCTGGTTTAAGCATGCAAAAGCATACAAAACACCGTTTTCAAGTATTTAAACTATCATATTCATGTTTCTGTCGTGTATAATGGCTAATGTTGGTGAAATCATGATTAAATTGCAGTTTTAAGCATGAAAAAGCATACAAACGCCGTTTTCAAGGATATAAAATGTCATATTCATGTTTCTGTCCTGTATAGTGGCTAATGTTGGCGAAGTCCAGATAAAATTGCTGTTTTAAGCATGCAAAAGCATACAAAACGCCGTTTTCAAGTATTTAAACTGTCATATTCATATATATGTCGTGTGTAATGGCTTATGTTTGCAAAATCAAGATAAAATAGATGTTTTCAGCTTGCAAAAAATGCAGAATGCTGTTTTCAAGTAATTTAACTGTCATATTCACGTTTCTGTCCTGTATAATGGCTAATGTTTGTAAAATCAAGATAAAATTGCTGTTTTAAGCATGCAAAAGCATACAAACCACCGTTTTAAAGTATTTAAACTCTCATATTCTATTCATAAATAGGTTTTTAAGTGCCAAGTAGGCTTTACGAATTAGTAATGTAACATATTCAGTAAAGCGTAATTCTGAGTCAAGTATCAGTCCTAGGTTTTTGCATGATCGGGTGACAGGTAATTTGAAGTTGTTAAGCATAATAACAATTTTGTTCTGATTCATGAGATAATTTCTCGCTGATTTATTACCGAACAACATAACTGAACATTTTTTTTCATTAAGTGTAAGGCTGTTAGCACGAGCGTAGTCAGCTAATTGTTTTAGATCATCATTTATGTCCTTCAAAGATCGACTAAGCTCACTTAAGTTGAAAGGAAGATACAATTGCGTATCGTCAGCAAAAAAATGTGTATTTTACTCTTAGTGACTGCTTTAAAGAGATCAAATGTATAAATATATATATATAACGCCTAATGCGATTGTTTTTTTATTTAACTTAAGTGTTAACCAGAGTTGCTCTAAATTCAAGCTACTTGTTCTTAAGTCTTCATTCAATGAAATTATATATTTAACGAGATAATTTTTAACGTAAAGCGCAACACCGCCACCCCTGCCTTCTCTATCATTTCTAAATAACACATAATTTGGAATATTAAAATGATTACTGTCATCAGTTTCATTTAGCCATGTCTCACTTAAAGCTAATATGTCATAATTATTGTTTGATAAATAATCTTTCAATTCATTATAACTACTACATAAGGATCTAATATTTAAATGACCTAAATTAATCATTACAACAAAAAGTAAAACTAGTAAATAATAATTATTTTATCTAAAGCAGCTGTATGAAATAAATTGAAAAATGTACAATCAGCTGTGCAGGTACGAGAGTGCGGCAACAAACTAGTTTGCCACTAAGAAATAAATAATCAAAACAAAATCAACAACTCCCAACGCAAAATATACAATTGTCAACTGGACAGTCAATTGACCTTCAAATGCACAAGCAGTTCAACGACCTTCAATTAAAATTATAGGAAGAAATAACATGTAGGTAAACGATAATGGAGATAAATTTTGATTTTATTTAAGATTGTATCTTTTCTAACTGCTTGGGGTTGGAGAATTTATGTATTTTATTTTTTATAATAACATGAATTATACCATCTATCGACCATGTATTCTTAATTCCAAAACGCTTTTTGCACTCATTTAACAGTTCTAGTCTTTTTCGTGTGAGATCTTCCCGGATTGTAATATGTGAACCTTTAAGTTTACTTTTATTATAAAAGACACGCGCACGATCACCATATCTCACAAATTTAATAATAAGAGGATGACACTTATCTTTTTGGCGTTGTCCAAGTCTGTGGCATCTGTCGATGGCTGTAGGATCGATGGTGATGTCCAGGTATTTCGCACACATTTCAATAACGGTGTTGTCGGGGACTTCTTTGTCTGGTTCAGGAACACCAAACACACGCAGGCAGTTACGCCTGCTGTATTGCTCCAGATTGTCGTTCTCCATGGCTAATTGATCAATCACTTTATCTTTTTCACAGAGCTCCTTTTTCATATTACTCAGTTCTTTTTTGACGTCTTTAAGCTCATTTGAGAGAATTAAAAGTTTCTCGTCTAATATTTTTTCAAATTTAGCACTAACAATAGCTTCTAATTTGTTAACAAACTCGTCGCTATTAAGAACTTCTTGAACACTCTGTTTTACGATGTTATTAATTTCTTCTTTACTACGTGTCATTTTAATGGAAATTAGCCACGAGAAACAAGACGGTATATTTTAAATTTAACTATTAAATTTTGAAAATATAGGCCGATTTGCGTTAAACACTATTGGCAAACCAGACTTGTTGGTGCACACAGGTACAAATACGTCTAGTCGCTTTGACTGCACATTTACGAATCAATACTGTCATATTCATGTTTCTGTCGTGTATAATGGCTAATGTTGGTAAAATCAAAATAAAATTTCTGCTTTAAGCATGCAAAATCATACAGAACACCGTTTTCAAGTATTTAATCTGTCATATTCATGTATATGTCGTGTGTAATGGCTTATGTTTGCAAAATCAAAATAAAATAGCTGTTTTCAGCTTGCAAAAACATACAGAATGCTGTTTTCAAGTAATTTAACTGTCATATTTATGTTTCTGTCGTGTATAATGGCTAATGTTGGTGAAATCAAGATAAAATTGCTGTTTTAAGAATGCAAAAGCATACAAAACACGGTTTTCAAGTATTTAAACTGTCATATTCATGTATATGTCGTGTGTAATGGCTAATGTTTACAAAATCAAGATAAAATAGCTGTTTTCAGCTTGCAAAAACATACAAAATACTGTTTTCAAGTATTTAAACTGTCATATTCATGTTTCTGTCGTGCATAATGGCTAATGTTGGTGAAATCAAGATAAAATTGCTGTTTTAAGCATGCAAAAGTATACAAAACACCGTCTTGAAGTATTTAAAGTGTCATATTCATGTATATGTCGTGTGTAATGGCTTATGTTTGCACAATCAAGTTAAACTAGCTGTTTTCATCTTGCAAAAATATACAAAATGCTGTTTTCAAGTATTTATACAGTCATATTCATGTTTCTGTCGTGTATAATGGCTAATGTTGGTGAAATCAATATAAAATTGCTGCTTAAAGCATGCAAAAACATACAGAACACCGTTTTCAAGTATTTAAACTGTCATATTCATGTATATGTCGTGTGTAATGACTTATGTTTCAAAATCAAGATAAAATAGCTGTTTTCAGCTTGCAAGAACATACAAAATGCTGTTTTCAAGTATTTAAACTGTCATATTCATGTATATGTCGTGTGTAATGGCTTATGTTTGCAAAATCAAGATAAAATAGCTGTTTTCAGCTTGCAAAAACATACAAAATGCTGTTTTCAAGTAATTTAACTGTCATATTTATGTTTCTGTCGCGTATAATGGCTACTGTTTGTAAAATCAAGATAAAATTGCTGTTTTAAGCATGCAAAAGCATACAAAACACCGTTTTCAAGTATTTAAACTATCATATTCATGTTTCTGTCGTGTATAATGACTAATGTTGGTGAAATCAAGATTAAATTGCAGTTTTAAGCATGAAAAAGCATACAAAACGCCGTTTTCAAGTATTTAAACTGTCATATTCATATATATATATGTCGTGTGTAATGGCTTATGTTTGCAAAATCAAGATAGAATAGCTATTTTCAGCTTGCAAAAACATACAAAATTCTGTTTTCAAATAATTTAACTGTCATATTCATGTATATGTCGTGTGTAATGGCTTATGTTTGCAAAATCAAGATAAAATAGCTGTTTTCAGCTTGCAAAAACATACAAAATGCTGTTTTCAAGTATTTAAATTGTCATATTCATGTTTCTGTTGTGTATAATGGCTAATGATGGTGAAATCAAGATAAAATTGCTGGTTTAAGCATGTAAAAGCATACAAAACACCGTTTTCAAGTATTTAAACTCTCATATTCATGTATATGTCGTGTGTAATGGCTTATGTTTGCAGAATCAAGATAAAATAGCTGTTTTCAGCTTGCAAAAACATACAAAATGCTGTTTTCAAGTATTTAAACTGTCATATTCATGTTTTTGTCGTGTATAATTGCTAAAGTTGGTAATATCAAGATAAAATTGCTGTTTTAAACATGCAAAAGCATACAAAACACCGTTTTCAAGCATTTAAACTCTCATATTCTTGTATATGTCGTGTGTAATGGCTTATGTTTGCAAAATCAAGATAAAATAGCTGTTTTCAGCTTGCAAGAACATACAAAATGCTGTTTTCAAGTAATTTAACTGGCATATTTATGTTTCTGTCGTGTATAATGGCTAACGATGGAGAAATCAAGATAAAATTTCTGGTTTAAGCATGCAAAAGCATACAAAACACCGTTTTCAAGTATTTAAACTATCATATTCATGTTTCTGTCGTGTATAATGGCTAATGTTGGTGAAATCATGATTAAATTGCAGTTTTAAGCATGAAAAAGCATACAAACGCCGTTTTCAAGGATATAAAATGTCATATTCATGTTTCTGTCCTGTATAGTGGCTAATGTTGGCGAAGTCCAGATAAAATTGCTGTTTTAAGCATGCAAAAGCATACAAAACGCCGTTTTCAAGTATTTAAACTGTCATATTCATATATATGTCGTGTGTAATGGCTTATGTTTGCAAAATCAAGATAAAATAGATGTTTTCAGCTTGCAAAAAATGCAGAATGCTGTTTTCAAGTAATTTAACTGTCATATTCACGTTTCTGTCCTGTATAATGGCTAATGTTTGTAAAATCAAGATAAAATTGCTGTTTTAAGCATGCAAAAGCATACAAACCACCGTTTTAAAGTATTTAAACTCTCATATTCTATTCATAAATAGGTTTTTAAGTGCCAAGTAGGCTTTACGAATTAGTAATGTAACATATTCAGTAAAGCGTAATTCTGAGTCAAGTATCAGTCCTAGGTTTTTGCATGATCGGGTGACAGGTAATTTGAAGTTGTTAAGCATAATAACAATTTTGTTCTGATTCATGAGATAATTTCTCGCTGATTTATTACCGAACAACATAACTGAACATTTTTTTTCATTAAGTGTAAGGCTGTTAGCACGAGCGTAGTCAGCTAATTGTTTTAGATCATCATTTATGTCCTTCAAAGATCGACTAAGCTCACTTAAGTTGAAAGGAAGATACAATTGCGTATCGTCAGCAAAAAAATGTGTATTTTACTCTTAGTGACTGCTTTAAAGAGATCAAATGTATAAATAGAAAACAGTAAAGGGCCACAGATAGACCCTTGTGGATCGCCCTTCGATATATTAATTAGATCTGAATCTTTGTTGTTCACTGTAACGAGCTGTTTTCGATTACTGAGATAGTTAGCAAAGAAATTTAAAGTTATATCATCAAAACCAATGTGTTTTAACTTTGCAAGTAACATCTCATGGTCGACTGTGTCAAATGCCTTGCTGAAATCTAAAAGGACAAGATATACTAATTTATTACTGTCTACATAACCCATAATGTCATCAGTTATTTTATGAAGTGCTGTAGTCGTACTGTAGCCCTTGCGAAAGCCAGATTGAATACTTGGGAGTATATTATGTTCCGTGATATACTCATAGACTTGATTCAAGACAATCTTCTCTAAAATCTTCGACATAGTTGGTAAAATACTGATGGGTCTTAAGTCATTGAGACCGGTTGGGTTTTTACATTTAGGAAGGGGTATGACTTTTGCTTCTTTCCATAAATCAGGTACAACGCCCTGTAATAGACATGTATTGATTATATGAGTTATTTGAGGGACTTACTGTGTGATGACTAATTTTAACATTTGAAGATTAATTCCGTCTATTCCAAGAGAATTAGATGAAATGGTAGAAAAGACTTGAATTATAACATCCTCAGATACAAGTTTAAATGAAAATTTAGAATTGTCGTGTAAGAAGTTGTTATTATAAAATTGCAATAAATCAGGACAACATTGTGTGTTACTACTAACATTAACAAAGAAATTATTCAAAGTATTAGGATCATTTATACTACTTGGAAGAGCAGTATTAACGGTCGTACTAATATTAAATTCTTTCAAAGTGCTCCACAGGTTTGAACGATTCTTATTTACTCTATATTCAAAGTATGCTTTCTTTTCGCGACGAATAGCACTTGTTACTTCATTTCTGAGTGTTTTATATAAATTCCATTTAGCTACAGATTTAGTCCTTCGATAATCAGCAAGAGCATTGTTTCTAAATTTAATCATGGTTTTGATGACATCAGTAATCCAAGGCAAATGAGGTTTGCGAACAACAAGTTGTTTAATTGGAATAACCACATCAAAAACTGCTAGAACCTGAGAATTAAAGAATTCGACTTTATTATTTATATCTGCTATTTTTTAAAAATAATGCCAGTCAATAGAACTGAGAAGAAATTGAAGTTCTTGCAGATTCACATTTCTGAAATCACGATTAAATAGTCTTAGGAGGATCATGTTCTAAGTTGAGGTTGCAAAAAATAAGCCGATGATCAGTAATATTATGCATGTCCACCAATCCAACATTCGTGCAAAGAGTGTCCTCAGATGTTAAGATTACATCAATTAAAGTTTCAGAGATATTAGTAATTCTTGTGGGTTCCGAAATAATTTGATTGAGGTTAAATTCAGAACATAAGGAAGAAAATAAAATTGTTGAGTTACTGGTTGGATTTAACATATTGATATTTACATCCCCAACATATAAAACAAAATCTACAGTCGGATAAATAAAGCTAAGAGCGTTTTCTAAATCATCAGTAAATTGTTGTACGTTTCCTAAAGGTGGTCTATATATAACGCCTAATGCGATTGTTTTTTTATTTAACTTAAGTGTTAACCAGAGTTGCTCTAAATTCAAGCTACTTGTTCTTAAGTCTTCATTCAATGAAATTATATATTTAACGAGATAATTTTTAACGTAAAGCGCAACACCGCCACCCCTGCCTTCTCTATCATTTCTAAATAACACATAATTTGGAATATTAAAATGATTACTGTCATCAGTTTCATTTAGCCATGTCTCACTTAAAGCTAATATGTCATAATTATTGTTTGATAAATAATCTTTCAATTCATTATAACTACTACATAAGGATCTAATATTTAAATGACCTAAATTAATCATTACAACAAAAAGTAAAACTAGTAAATAATAATTATTTTATCTAAAGCAGCTGTATGAAATAAATTGAAAAATGTACAATCAGCTGTGCAGGTACGAGAGTGCGGCAACAAACTAGTTTGCCACTAAGAAATAAATAATCAAAACAAAATCAACAACTCCCAACGCAAAATATACAATTGTCAACTGGACAGTCAATTGACCTTCAAATGCACAAGCAGTTCAACGACCTTCAATTAAAATTATAGGAAGAAATAACATGTAGGTAAACGATAATGGAGATAAATTTTGATTTTATTTAAGATTGTATCTTTTCTAACTGCTTGGGGTTGGAGAATTTATGTATTTTATTTTTTATAATAATATGAATTATACCATCTATCGACCATGTATTCTTAATTCCAAAACGCTTTTTGCACTCATTTAACAGTTCTAGTCTTTTTCGTGTGAGATCTTCCCGGATTGTAATATGTGAACCTTTAAGTTTACTTTTATTATAAAAGACACGCGCACGATCACCATATCTCACAAATTTAATAATAAGAGGATGACACTTATCTTTTTGGCGTTGTCCAAGTCTGTGGCATCTGTCGATGGCTGTAGGATCGATGGTGATGTCCAGGTATTTCGCACACATTTCAATAACGGTGTTGTCGGGGACTTCTTTGTCTGGTTCAGGAACACCAAACACACGCAGGCAGTTACGCCTGCTGTATTGCTCCAGATTGTCGTTCTCCATGGCTAATTGATCAATCACTTTATCTTTTTCACAGAGCTCCTTTTTCATATTACTCAGTTCTTTTTTGACGTCTTTAAGCTCATTTGAGAGAATTAAAAGTTTCTCGTCTAATATTTTTTCAAATTTAGCACTAACAATAGCTTCTAATTTGTTAACAAACTCGTCGCTATTAAGAACTTCTTGAACACTCTGTTTTACGATGTTATTAATTTCTTCTTTACTACGTGTCATTTTAATGGAAATTAGCCACGAGAAACAAGACGGTATATTTTAAATTTAACTATTAAATTTTGAAAATATAGGCCGATTTGCGTTAAACACTATTGGCAAACCAGACTTGTTGGTGCACACAGGTACAAATACGTCTAGTCGCTTTGACTGCACATTTACGAATCAATACTGTCATATTCATGTTTCTGTCGTGTATAATGGCTAATGTTGGTAAAATCAAAATAAAATTTCTGCTTTAAGCATGCAAAATCATACAGAACACCGTTTTCAAGTATTTAATCTGTCATATTCATGTATATGTCGTGTGTAATGGCTTATGTTTGCAAAATCAAAATAAAATAGCTGTTTTCAGCTTGCAAAAACATACAGAATGCTGTTTTCAAGTAATTTAACTGTCATATTTATGTTTCTGTCGTGTATAATGGCTAATGTTGGTGAAATCAAGATAAAATTGTTGTTTTAAGAATGCAAAAGCATACAAAACACGGTTTTCAAGTATTTAAACTGTCATATTCATGTATATGTCGTGTGTAATGGCTAATGTTTACAAAATCAAGATAAAATAGCTGTTTTCAGCTTGCAAAAACATACAAAATACTGTTTTCAAGTATTTAAACTGTCATATTCATGTTTCTGTCGTGCATAATGGCTAATGTTGGTGAAATCAAGATAAAATTGCTGTTTTAAGCATGCAAAAGTATACAAAACACCGTCTTGAAGTATTTAAAGTGTCATATTCATGTATATGTCGTGTGTAATGGCTTATGTTTGCACAATCAAGTTAAACTAGCTGTTTTCATCTTGCAAAAATATACAAAATGCTGTTTTCAAGTATTTATACAGTCATATTCATGTTTCTGTCGTGTATAATGGCTAATGTTGGTGAAATCAATATAAAATTGCTGCTTAAAGCATGCAAAAACATACAGAACACCGTTTTCAAGTATTTAAACTGTCATATTCATGTATATGTCGTGTGTAATGACTTATGTTTCAAAATCAAGATAAAATAGCTGTTTTCAGCTTGCAAGAACATACAAAATGCTGTTTTCAAGTATTTAAACTGTCATATTCATGTATATGTCGTGTGTAATGGCTTATGTTTGCAAAATCAAGATAAAATAGCTGTTTTCAGCTTGCAAAAACATACAAAATGCTGTTTTCAAGTAATTTAACTGTCATATTTATGTTTCTGTCGCGTATAATGGCTACTGTTTGTAAAATCAAGATAAAATTGCTGTTTTAAGCATGCAAAAGCATACAAAACACCGTTTTCAAGTATTTAAACTATCATATTCATGTTTCTGTCGTGTATAATGACTAATGTTGGTGAAATCAAGATTAAATTGCAGTTTTAAGCATGAAAAAGCATACAAAACGCCGTTTTCAAGTATTTAAACTGTCATATTCATATATATATATATGTCGTGTGTAATGGCTTATGTTTGCAAAATCAAGATAGAATAGCTATTTTCAGCTTGCAAAAACATACAAAATTCTGTTTTCAAATAATTTAACTGTCATATTCATGTATATGTCGTGTGTAATGGCTTATGTTTGCAAAATCAAGATAAAATAGCTGTTTTCAGCTTGCAAAAACATACAAAATGCTGTTTTCAAGTATTTAAATTGTCATATTCATGTTTCTGTTGTGTATAATGGCTAATGATGGTGAAATCAAGATAAAATTGCTGGTTTAAGCATGTAAAAGCATACAAAACACCGTTTTCAAGTATTTAAACTCTCATATTCATGTATATGTCGTGTGTAATGGCTTATGTTTGCAAAATCAAGTTAAAGTAGCTGTTTTCATCTTGCAAAAATATACAAAATGCTCTTTTCAATTATTTATACTGTCATATTCATGTTTCTGTCGTGTATAATGGCTACTGTTGGTAAAATCAATATAAAATTTCTGCTTTAAGCATGCAAAATCATACAGAACACCGTTTTCAAGTATTTAAACTCTCATATTCATGTATATGTCGTGTGTAATGGCTTATGTTTGCAGAATCAAGATAAAATAGCTGTTTTCAGCTTGCAAAAACATACAAAATGCTGTTTTCAAGTATTTAAACTGTCATATTCATGTTTCTGTTGTGTATAATGGCTATTGTTGGTGAAATCAAGATAAAATTGCTGTTTTAAGCATGCAAAAGCATACAAAACACCGTCTTGAAGTACTAAAAGTGTCATATTCATGTATATGTCGTGTGTAATGGCTTATGTTTGCAAAATCAAGTTAAACTAGCTGTTTTTATCTTGCAAAAATATACAAAATGCTGTTTTCAAGTATTTATACTGTCATATTTATGTTGTTGTCGTGTATAATGGCTAATGTTGGTGAAATCAATATAAAATTGCAGCTTAAAGCATCCAAAATCATACAGAATACCGTTTTCAAGTATTTAAACTGTCATATTCATGTATATGTCGTGTGTAATGGCTTATGTTTGCAAAATCAAGATAAAATAGCTGTTTTCAGCTTGCAAAAACATAAAAATGCTGTTTTCAAGTATTTAAATTGTCATATTCATGTTTCTGTTGTGTATAATGGCTAATGATGGTGAAATCAAGATAAAATTGCTGGTTTAAGCATGTAAAAGCATACAAAACACCGTTTTCAAGTATTTAAACTCTCATATTCATGTATATGTCGTGTGTAATGGCTTATGTTTGCAAAATCAAGTTAACCTAGCTGTTTTCATCTTGCAAAAATATACAAAATGCTGTTTTCAAGTATTTATACTGTCATATTCATGTTTCTGTCGTGTATAATGGCTAATGTTGGTAAAAATCAATATAAAATTTCTGCTTTAAGCATGCAAAATCATACAGAACACCGTTTTCTAGTATTTAAACTGTCATATTCATGTATATGTCGTGTGTAATGGCTTATGTTTGCAAAATCAAGATAAAATAGTTGTTTTCAGCTTGCAAGAACATACAAAATGCTGTTTTCAAGTATTTAAACTGTCATATTCATGTATATGTCGTGTGTAATGGCTTATGTTTGCAAAATCAAAATAAAATAGCTGTTTTCAGCTTGCAAAAACATACAGAATGCTGTTTTCAAGTAATTTAACTGTCATATTTATGTTTCTGTCGTGTATAATGGCTAATGTTGGTAAAATCAAGATAAAATTGCTGTTTAAACATGCAAAAGCATACAAAACACCGTTTTCAAGTATTTAAACTGTCATATTCATGTATATGTCGTGTGTAATGGCTTATGTTTGCAAAATCAAGATAAAATAGCTGTTTTTAGCTTGCAAAAACATAAAAATGCTGTTTTCAAGTATTTAAATTGTCATATTCATGTTTCTGTTGTGTATAATGGCTAATGATGGTGAAATCAAGATAAAATTGCTGGTTTAAGCATGTAAAAGCATACAAAACACCGTTTTCAAGTATTTAAACTCTCATATTCATGTATATTTCGTGTGTAATGGCTTATGTTTGCAAAATCAAGATAAAATAGCTGTTTTCAGCTTGCAAGAACATACAAAATGCTGTTTTCAGGTATTTAAACTGTCATATTCATGTATATGTCGTGTGTAATGGCTTATGTTTGCAAAATCAAGATAAAATAACTGTTTTCAGCTTGCAAAATTATACAGAATGCTGTTTTCAAGTAATTTAACTGTCATATTCATGTTTCTGTCGTTTATAATGGCTAATGTTGGTAAAATCAAGATAAAATTGCTGTTTTAAGCATGAAAAAGCATACAAAACGCCGTTTTCAAGGATATAAAATGTCATAATCATGTTTCTGTCCTGTATAGTGGCTAATGTTGGCGAAGTGAAGATAAAATTGCTGTTTTAAGCATGCAAAAGCATACAAAACGCCGTTTTCAAGTATTTAAACTGTCATATTCATATATATGTCGTGTGTAATGGCTTATGTTTGCAAAATCAAGATAGAATAGCTGTTTTCAGCTTGCAAAAACATACAAAATTCTGTTTTCAAGTAATTTTACTGTTATATTCATGTATATGTCGTGTGTAATGGCTTATGTTTGCAAAATCAAGATAAAATAGATGTTTTCAGCTTGCAAAAAATGCAGAATGCTGTTTTCAAGTAATTTAACTGTCATATTCACGTTTCTGTCCTGTATAATGGCTAATGTTTGTAAAATCAAGATAAAATTGCTGTTTTAAGCATGCAAAAGCATACAAACCACCGTTTTAAAGTATTTAAACTCTCATATTCTATTCATAAATAGGTTTTTAAGTGCCAAGTAGGCTTTACGAATTAGTAATGTAACATATTCAGTAAAGCGTAATTCTGAGTCAAGTATCAGTCCTAGGTTTTTGCATGATCGGGTGACAGGTAATTTGAAGTTGTTAAGCATAATAACAATTTTGTTCTGATTCATGAGATAATTTCTCGCTGATTTATTACCGAACAACATAACTGAACATTTTTTTTCATTAAGTGCAAGGCTGTTAGCACGAGCGTAGTCAGCTAATTGTTTTAGATCATCATTTATGTCCTTCAAAGATCGACTAAGCTCACTTAAGTTGAAAGGAAGATACAATTGCGTATCGTCAGCAAAAAAATGTGTATTTTACTCTTAGTGACTGCTTTAAAGAGATCAAATGTATAAATAGAAAACAGTAAAGGGCCACAGATAGACCCTTGTGGAACGCCCTTCGATATATTAATTAGATCTGAATCTTTGTTGTTCACTGTAACGAGCTGTTTTCGATTACTGAGATAGTTAGCAAAGAAATTTAAAGTTATATCATCAAAACCAATGTGTTTTAACTTTGCAAGTAACATCTCATGGTCGACTGTGTCAAATGCCTTGCTGAAATCTAAAAGGACAAGATATACTAATTTATTACTGTCTACATAACCCATAATGTCATCAGTTATTTTATGAAGTGCTGTAGTCGTACTGTAGCCCTTGCGAAAGCCAGATTGAATACTTGGGAGTATATTATGTTCCGTGATATACTCATAGACTTGATTCAAGACAATCTTCTCTAAAATCTTCGACATAGTTGGTAAAATACTGATGGGTCTTAAGTCATTGAGACCGGTTGGGTTTTTACATTTAGGAAGGGGTATGACTTTTGCTTCTTTCCATAAATCAGGTACAACGCCCTGTAATAGACATGTATTGATTATATGAGTTATTTGAGGGACTTACTGTGTGATGACTAATTTTAACATTTGAAGATTAATTCCGTCTATTCCAAGAGAATTAGATGAAATGGTAGAAAAGACTTGAATTATAACATCCTCAGATACAAGTTTAAATGAAAATTTAGAATTGTCGTGTAAGAAGTTGTTATTATAAAATTGCAATAAATCAGGACAACATTGTGTGTTACTACTAACATTAACAAAGAAATTATTCAAAGTATTAGGATCATTTATACTACTTGGAAGAGCAGTATTAACGGTCGTACTAATATTAAATTCTTTCAAAGTGCTCCACAGGTTTGAACGATTCTTATTTACTCTATATTCAAAGTATGCTTTCTTTTCGCGACGAATAGCACTTGTTACTTCATTTCTGAGTGTTTTATATAAATTCCATTTAGCTACAGATTTAGTCCTTCGATAATCAGCAAGAGCATTGTTTCTAAATTTAATCATGGTTTTGATGACATCAGTAATCCAAGGCAAATGAGGTTTGCGAACAACAAGTTGTTTAATTGGAATAACCACATCAAAAACTGCTAGAACCTGAGAATTAAAGAATTCGACTTTATTATTTATATCTGCTATTTTTTAAAAATAATGCCAGTCAATAGAACTGAGAAGAAATTGAAGTTCTTGCAGATTCACATTTCTGAAATCACGATTAAATAGTCTTAGGAGGATCATGTTCTAAGTTGAGGTTGCAAAAAATAAGCCGATGATCAGTAATATTATGCATGTCCACCAATCCAACATTCGTGCAAAGAGTGTCCTCAGATGTTAAGATTACATCAATTAAAGTTTCAGAGATATTAGTAATTCTTGTGGGTTCCGAAATAATTTGATTGAGGTTAAATTCAGAACATAAGGAAGAAAATAAAATTGTTGAGTTACTGGTTGGATTTAACATATTGATATTTACATCCCCAACATATAAAACAAAATCTACAGTCGGATAAATAAAGCTAAGAGCGTTTTCTAAATCATCAGTAAATTGTTGTACGTTTCCTAAAGGTGGTCTATATATAACGCCTAATGCGATTGTTTTTTTATTTAACTTAAGTGTTAACCAGAGTTGCTCTAAATTCAAGCTACTTGTTCTTAAGTCTTCATTCAATGAAATTATATATTTAACGAGATAATTTTTAACGTAAAGCGCAACGCCGCCACCCCTGCCTTCTCTATCATTTCTAAATAACACATAATTTGGAATATTAAAATGATTACTGTCATCAGTTTCATTTAGCCATGTCTCACTTAAAGCTAATATGTCATAATTATTGTTTGATAAATAATCTTTCAATTCATTATAACTACTACATAAGGATCTAATATTTAAATGACCTAAATTAATCATTACAACAAAAAGTAAAACTAGTAAATAATAATTATTTTATCTAAAGCAGCTGTATGAAATAAATTGAAAAATGTACAATCAGCTGTGCAGGTACGAGAGTGCGGCAACAAACTAGTTTGCCACTAAGAAATAAATAATCAAAACAAAATCAACAACTCCCAACGCAAAATATACAATTGTCAACTGGACAGTCAATTGACCTTCAAATGCACAAGCAGTTCAACGACCTTCAATTAAAATTATAGGAAGAAATAACATGTAGGTAAACGATAATGGAGATAAATTTTGATTTTATTTAAGATTGTATCTTTTCTAACTGCTTGGGGTTGGAGAATTTATGTATTTTATTTTTTATAATAACATGAATTATACCATCTATCGACCATGTATTCTTAATTCCAAAACGCTTTTTGCACTCATTTAACAGTTCTAGTCTTTTTCGTGTGAGATCTTCCCGGATTGTAATATGTGAACCTTTAAGTTTACTTTTATTATAAAAGACACGCGCACGATCACCATATCTCACAAATTTAATAATAAGAGGATGACACTTATCTTTTTGGCGTTGTCCAAGTCTGTGGCATCTGTCGATGGCTGTAGGATCGATGGTGATGTCCAGGTATTTCGCACACATTTCAATAACGGTGTTGTCGGGGACTTCTTTGTCTGGTTCAGGAACACCAAACACACGCAGGCAGTTACGCCTGCTGTATTGCTCCAGATTGTCGTTCTCCATGGCTAATTGATCAATCACTTTATCTTTTTCACAGAGCTCCTTTTTCATATTACTCAGTTCTTTTTTGACGTCTTTAAGCTCATTTGAGAGAATTAAAAGTTTCTCGTCTAATATTTTTTCAAATTTAGCACTAACAATAGCTTCTAATTTGTTAACAAACTCGTCGCTATTAAGAACTTCTTGAACACTCTGTTTTACGATGTTATTAATTTCTTCTTTACTACGTGTCATTTTAATGGAAATTAGCCACGAGAAACAAGACGGTATATTTTAAATTTAACTATTAAATTTTGAAAATATAGGCCGATTTGCGTTAAACACTATTGGCAAACCAGACTTGTTGGTGCACACAGGTACAAATACGTCTAGTCGCTTTGACTGCACATTTACGAATCAATACTGTCATATTCATGTTTCTGTCGTGTATAATGGCTAATGTTGGTAAAATCAAAATAAAATTTCTGCTTTAAGCATGCAAAATCATACAGAACACCGTTTTCAAGTATTTAATCTGTCATATTCATGTATATGTCGTGTGTAATGGCTTATGTTTGCAAAATCAAAATAAAATAGCTGTTTTCAGCTTGCAAAAACATACAGAATGCTGTTTTCAAGTAATTTAACTGTCATATTTATGTTTCTGTCGTGTATAATGGCTAATGTTGGTGAAATCAAGATAAAATTGCTGTTTTAAGAATGCAAAAGCATACAAAACACGGTTTTCAAGTATTTAAACTGTCATATTCATGTATATGTCGTGTGTAATGGCTAATGTTTACAAAATCAAGATAAAATAGCTGTTTTCAGCTTGCAAAAACATACAAAATACTGTTTTCAAGTATTTAAACTGTCATATTCATGTTTCTGTCGTGCATAATGGCTAATGTTGGTGAAATCAAGATAAAATTGCTGTTTTAAGCATGCAAAAGTATACAAAACACCGTCTTGAAGTATTTAAAGTGTCATATTCATGTATATGTCGTGTGTAATGGCTTATGTTTGCACAATCAAGTTAAACTAGCTGTTTTCATCTTGCAAAAATATACAAAATGCTGTTTTCAAGTATTTATACAGTCATATTCATGTTTCTGTCGTGTATAATGGCTAATGTTGGTGAAATCAATATAAAATTGCTGCTTAAAGCATGCAAAAACATACAGAACACCGTTTTCAAGTATTTAAACTGTCATATTCATGTATATGTCGTGTGTAATGACTTATGTTTCAAAATCAAGATAAAATAGCTGTTTTCAGCTTGCAAGAACATACAAAATGCTGTTTTCAAGTATTTAAACTGTCATATTCATGTATATGTCGTGTGTAATGGCTTATGTTTGCAAAATCAAGATAAAATAGCTGTTTTCAGCTTGCAAAAACATACAAAATGCTGTTTTCAAGTAATTTAACTGTCATATTTATGTTTCTGTCGCGTATAATGGCTACTGTTTGTAAAATCAAGATAAAATTGCTGTTTTAAGCATGCAAAAGCATACAAAACACCGTTTTCAAGTATTTAAACTATCATATTCATGTTTCTGTCGTGTATAATGACTAATGTTGGTGAAATCAAGATTAAATTGCAGTTTTAAGCATGAAAAAGCATACAAAACGCCGTTTTCAAGTATTTAAACTGTCATATTCATATATATATATGTCGTGTGTAATGGCTTATGTTTGCAAAATCAAGATAGAATAGCTATTTTCAGCTTGCAAAAACATACAAAATTCTGTTTTCAAATAATTTAACTGTCATATTCATGTATATGTCGTGTGTAATGGCTTATGTTTGCAAAATCAAGATAAAATAGCTGTTTTCAGCTTGCAAAAACATACAAAATGCTGTTTTCAAGTATTTAAATTGTCATATTCATGTTTCTGTTGTGTATAATGGCTAATGATGGTGAAATCAAGATAAAATTGCTGGTTTAAGCATGTAAAAGCATACAAAACACCGTTTTCAAGTATTTAAACTCTCATATTCATGTATATGTCGTGTGTAATGGCTTATGTTTGCAGAATCAAGATAAAATAGCTGTTTTCAGCTTGCAAAAACATACAAAATGCTGTTTTCAAGTATTTAAACTGTCATATTCATGTTTCTGTTGTGTATAATGGCTATTGTTGGTGAAATCAAGATAAAATTGCTGTTTTAAGCATGCAAAAGCATACAAAACACCGTCTTGAAGTACTAAAAGTGTCATATTCATGTATATGTCGTGTTTAATGGCTTATGTTTGCAAAATCAAGTTAAACTAGCTGTTTTTATCTTGCAAAAATATACAAAATGCTGTTTTCAAGTATTTATACTGTCATATTCATGTTTCTGTCGTGTATAATGGCTAATGTTGGTGAAATCAATATAAAATTGCAGCTTAAAGCATCCAAAATCATACAGAACACCGTTTTCAAGTATTTAAACTGTCATATTCATGTATATGTCGTGTGTAATGGCTTATGTTTGCAAAATCAAGATAAAATAGCTGTTTTCAGCTTGCAAAAACATAAAAATGCTGTTTTCAAGTATTTAAATTGTCATATTCATGTTTCTGTTGTGTATAATGGCTAATGATGGTGAAATCAAGATAAAATTGCTGGTTTAAGCATGTAAAAGCATACAAAACACCGTTTTCAAGTATTTAAACTCTCATATTCATGTATATGTCGTGTGTAATGGCTTATGTTTGCAAAATCAAGTTAACCTAGCTGTTTTCATCTTGCAAAAATATACAAAATGCTGTTTTCAAGTATTTATACTGTCATATTCATGTTTCTGTCGTGTATAATGGCTAATGTTGGTAAAAATCAATATAAAATTTCTGCTTTAAGCATGCAAAATCATACAGAACACCGTTTTCTAGTATTTAAACTGTCATATTCATGTATATGTCGTGTGTAATGGCTTATGTTTGCAAAATCAAGATAAAATAGTTGTTTTCAGCTTGCAAGAACATACAAAATGCTGTTTTCAAGTATTTAAACTGTCATATTCATGTATATGTCGTGTGTAATGGCTTATGTTTGCAAAATCAAAATAAAATAGCTGTTTTCAGCTTGCAAAAACATACAGAATGCTGTTTTCAAGTAATTTAACTGTCATATTTATGTTTCTGTCGTGTATAATGGCTAATGTTGGTAAAATCAAGATAAAATTGCTGTTTAAACATGCAAAAGCATACAAAACACCGTTTTCAAGTATTTAAACTCTCATATTCATGTATATTTCGTGTGTAATAGCTTATGTTTGCAAAATCAAGATAAAATAGCTGTTTTCAGCTTGCAAGAACATACAAAATTCTGTTTTCAAGTAATTTTACTGTTATATTCATGTATATGTCGTGTGTAATGGCTTATGTTTGCAAAATCAAGATAAAATAGCTGTTTTCAGCTTGCAAGAACATACAAAATGCTGTTTTCAGGTATTTAAACTGTCATATTCATGTATATGTCGTGTTTAATGGCTTATGTTTGCAAAATCAAGATAAAATAACTGTTTTCAGCTTGCAAAAATATACAGAATGCTGTTTTCAAGTAATTTAACTGTCATATTCATGTTTCTGTCGTGTATAATGGCTAATGTTGGTAAAATCAAGATAAAATTGCTGTTTTAAGCATGAAAAAGCATACAAAACGCCGTTTTCAAGGATATAAAATGTCATAATCATGTTTCTGTCCTGTATAGTGGCTAATGTTGGCGAAGTGAAGATAAAATTGCTGTTTTAAGCATGCAAAAGCATACAAAACGCCGTTTTCAAGTATTTAAACTGTCATATTCATATATATGTCGTGTGTAATGGCTTATGTTTGCAAAATCAAGATAGAATAGCTGTTTTCAGCTTGCAAAAACATACAAAATTCTGTTTTCAAGTAATTTTACTGTTATATTCATGTATATGTCGTGTGTAATGGCTTATGTTTGCAAAATCAAGATAAAATAGATGTTTTCAGCTTGCAAAAAATGCAGAATGCTGTTTTCAAGTAATTTAACTGTCATATTCACGTTTCTGTCCTGTATAATGGCTAATGTTTGTAAAATCAAGATAAAATTGCTGTTTTAAGCATGCAAAAGCATACAAACCACCGTTTTAAAGTATTTAAACTCTCATATTCTATTCATAAATAGGTTTTTAAGTGCCAAGTAGGCTTTACGAATTAGTAATGTAACATATTCAGTAAAGCGTAATTCTGAGTCAAGTATCAGTCCTAGGTTTTTGCATGATCGGGTGACAGGTAATTTGAAGTTGTTAAGCATAATAACAATTTTGTTCTGATTCATGAGATAATTTCTCGCTGATTTATTACCGAACAACATAACTGAACATTTTTTTTCATTAAGTGTAAGGCTGTTAGCACGAGCGTAGTCAGCTAATTGTTTTAGATCATCATTTATGTCCTTCAAAGATCGACTAAGCTCACTTAAGTTGAAAGGAAGATACAATTGCGTATCGTCAGCAAAAAAATGTGTATTTTACTCTTAGTGACTGCTTTAAAGAGATCAAATGTATAAATAGAAAACAGTAAAGGGCCACAGATAGACCCTTGTGGAACGCCCTTCGATATATTAATTAGATCTGAATCTTTGTTGTTCACTGTAACGAGCTGTTTTCGATTACTGAGATAGTTAGCAAAGAAATTTAAAGTTATATCATCAAAACCAATGTGTTTTAACTTTGCAAGTAACATCTCATGGTCGACTGTGTCAAATGCCTTGCTGAAATCTAAAAGGACAAGATATACTAATTTATTACTGTCTACATAACCCATAATGTCATCAGTTATTTTATGAAGTGCTGTAGTCGTACTGTAGCCCTTGCGAAAGCCAGATTGAATACTTGGGAGTATATTATGTTCCGTGATATACTCATAGACTTGATTCAAGACAATCTTCTCTAAAATCTTCGACATAGTTGGTAAAATACTGATGGGTCTTAAGTCATTGAGACCGGTTGGGTTTTTACATTTAGGAAGGGGTATGACTTTTGCTTCTTTCCATAAATCAGGTACAACGCCCTGTAATAGACATGTATTGATTATATGAGTTATTTGAGGGACTTACTGTGTGATGACTAATTTTAACATTTGAAGATTAATTCCGTCTATTCCAAGAGAATTAGATGAAATGGTAGAAAAGACTTGAATTATAACATCCTCAGATACAAGTTTAAATGAAAATTAGGAATTGTCGTGTAAGAAGTTGTTATTATAAAATTGCAATAAATCAGGACAACATTGTGTGTTACTACTAACATTAACAAAGAAATTATTCAAAGTATTAGGATCATTTATACTACTTGGAAGAGCAGTATTAACGGTCGTACTAATATTAAATTCTTTCAAAGTGCTCCACAGGTTTGAACGATTCTTATTTACTCAATATTCAAAGTATGCTTTCTTTTCGCGACGAATAGCACTTGTTACTTCATTTCTGAGTGTTTTATATAAATTCCATTTAGCTACAGATTTAGTCCTTCGATAATCAGCAAGAGCATTGTTTCTAAATTTAATCATGGTTTTGATGACATCAGTTATCCAAGGCAAATGAGGTTTGCGAACAACAAGTTGTTTAATTGGAATAACCACATCAAAAACTGCTAGAACATGAGAATTAAAGAATTCGACTTTATTATTTATATCTGCTATTTTTTAAAAATAATGCCAGTCAATAGAACTGAGAAGAAATTGAAGTTCTTGCAGATTCAAATTTCTGAAATCACGATTAAATAGTCTTAGGAGGATCATGTTCTAAGTTGAGGTTGCAAAAAATAAGCCGATGATCAGTAATATTATGCATGTCCACCAATCCAACATTCGTGCAAAGAGTGTCCTCAGATGTTAAGATTACATCAATTAAAGTTTCAGAGATATTAGTAATTCTTGTGGGTTCCGAAATAATTTGATTGAGGTTAAATTCAGAACATAAGGAAGAAAATAAAATTGTTGAGTTACTGGTTGGATTTAACATATTGATATTTACATCCCCAACATATAAAACAAAATCTACAGTCGGATAAATAAAGCTAAGAGCGTTTTCTAAATCATCAGTAAATTGTTGTACGTTTCCTAAAGGTGGTCTATATATAACGCCTAATGCGATTGTTTTTTTATTTAACTTAAGTGTTAACCAGAGTTGCTCTAAATTCAAGCTACTTGTTCTTAAGTCTTCATTCAATGAAATTATATATTTAACGAGATAATTTTTAACGTAAAGCGCAACACCGCCACCCCTGCCTTCTCTATCATTTCTAAATAACACATAATTTGGAATATTAAAATGATTACTGTCATCAGTTTCATTTAGCCATGTCTCACTTAAAGCTAATATGTCATAATTATTGTTTGATAAATAATCTTTCAATTCATTATAACTACTACATAAGGATCTAATATTTAAATGACCTAAATTAATCATTACAACAAAAAGTAAAACTAGTAAATAATAATTATTTTATCTAAAGCAGCTGTATGAAATAAATTGAAAAATGTACAATCAGCTGTGCAGGTACGAGAGTGCGGCAACAAACTAGTTTGCCACTAAGAAATAAATAATCAAAACAAAATCAACAACTCCCAACGCAAAATATACAATTGTCAACTGGACAGTCAATTGACCTTCAAATGCACAAGCAGTTCAACGACCTTCAATTAAAATTATAGGAAGAAATAACATGTAGGTAAACGATAATGGAGATAAATTTTGATTTTATTTAAGATTGTATCTTTTCTAACTGCTTGGGGTTGGAGAATTTATGTATTTTATTTTTTATAATAACATGAATTATACCATCTATCGACCATGTATTCTTAATTCCAAAACGCTTTTTGCACTCATTTAACAGTTCTAGTCTTTTTCGTGTGAGATCTTCCCGGATTGTAATATGTGAACCTTTAAGTTTACTTTTATTATAAAAGACACGCGCACGATCACCATATCTCACAAATTTAATAATAAGAGGATGACACTTATCTTTTTGGCGTTGTCCAAGTCTGTGGCATCTGTCGATGGCTGTAGGATCGATGGTGATGTCCAGGTATTTCGCACACATTTCAATAACGGTGTTGTCGGGGACTTCTTTGTCTGGTTCAGGAACACCAAACACACGCAGGCAGTTACGCCTGCTGTATTGCTCCAGATTGTCGTTCTCCATGGCTAATTGATCAATCACTTTATCTTTTTCACAGAGCTCCTTTTTCATATTACTCAGTTCTTTTTTGACGTCTTTAAGCTCATTTGAGAGAATTAAAAGTTTCTCGTCTAATATTTTTTCAAATTTAGCACTAACAATAGCTTCTAATTTGTTAACAAACTCGTCGCTATTAAGAACTTCTTGAACACTCTGTTTTACGATGTTATTAATTTCTTCTTTACTACGTGTCATTTTAATGGAAATTAGCCACGAGAAACAAGACGGTATATTTTAAATTTAACTATTAAATTTTGAAAATATAGGCCGATTTGCGTTAAACACTATTGGCAAACCAGACTTGTTGGTGCACACAGGTACAAATACGTCTAGTCGCTTTGACTGCACATTTACGAATCAATACTGTCATATTCATGTTTCTGTCGTGTATAATGGCTAATGTTGGTAAAATCAAAATAAAATTTCTGCTTTAAGCATGCAAAATCATACAGAACACCGTTTTCAAGTATTTAATCTGTCATATTCATGTATATGTCGTGTGTAATGGCTTATGTTTGCAAAATCAAAATAAAATAGCTGTTTTCAGCTTGCAAAAACATACAGAATGCTGTTTTTAAGTAATTTAACTGTCATATTTATGTTTCTGTCGTGTATAATGGCTAATGTTGGTGAAATCAAGATAAAATTGCTGTTTTAAGAATGCAAAAGCATACAAAACACGGTTTTCAAGTATTTAAACTGTCATATTCATGTATATGTCGTGTGTAATGGCTAATGTTTACAAAATCAAGATAAAATAGCTGTTTTCAGCTTGCAAAAACATACAAAATACTGTTTTCAAGTATTTAAACTGTCATATTCATGTTTCTGTCGTGCATAATGGCTAATGTTGGTGAAATCAAGATAAAATTGCTGTTTTAAGCATGCAAAAGTATACAAAACACCGTCTTGAAGTATTTAAAGTGTCATATTCATGTATATGTCGTGTGTAATGGCTTATGTTTGCACAATCAAGTTAAACTAGCTGTTTTCATCTTGCAAAAATATACAAAATGCTGTTTTCAAGTATTTATACAGTCATATTCATGTTTCTGTCGTGTATAATGGCTAATGTTGGTGAAATCAATATAAAATTGCTGCTTAAAGCATGCAAAAACATACAGAACACCGTTTTCAAGTATTTAAACTGTCATATTCATGTATATGTCGTGTGTAATGACTTATGTTTCAAAATCAAGATAAAATAGCTGTTTTCAGCTTGCAAGAACATACAAAATGCTGTTTTCAAGTATTTAAACTGTCATATTCATGTATATGTCGTGTGTAATGGCTTATGTTTGCAAAATCAAGATAAAATAGCTGTTTTCAGCTTGCAAAAACATACAAAATGCTGTTTTCAAGTAATTTAACTGTCATATTTATGTTTCTGTCGCGTATAATGGCTACTGTTTGTAAAATCAAGATAAAATTGCTGTTTTAAGCATGCAAAAGCATACAAAACACCGTTTTCAAGTATTTAAACTATCATATTCATGTTTCTGTCGTGTATAATGACTAATGTTGGTGAAATCAAGATTGAATTGCAGTTTTAAGCATGAAAAAGCATACAAAACGCCGTTTTCAAGTATTTAAACTGTCATATTCATATATATATATATGTCGTGTGTAATGGCTTATGTTTGCAAAATCAAGATAGAATAGCTATTTTCAGCTTGCAAAAACATACAAAATTCTGTTTTCAAATAATTTAACTGTCATATTCATGTATATGTCGTGTGTAATGGCTTATGTTTGCAAAATCAAGATAAAATAGCTGTTTTCAGCTTGCAAAAACATACAAAATGCTGTTTTCAAGTATTTAAATTGTCATATTCATGTTTCTGTTGTGTATAATGGCTAATGATGGTGAAATCAAGATAAAATTGCTGGTTTAAGCATGTAAAAGCATACAAAACACCGTTTTCAAGTATTTAAACTCTCATATTCATGTATATGTCGTGTGTAATGGCTTATGTTTGCAAAATCAAGTTAAAGTAGCTGTTTTCATCTTGCAATAATATACAAAATGCTCTTTTCAATTATTTATACTGTCATATTCATGTTTCTGTCGTGTATAATGGCTACTGTTGGTAAAATCAATATAAAATTTCTGCTTTAAGCATGCAAAATCATACAGAACACCGTTTTCAAGTATTTAAACTCTCATATTCATGTATATGTCGTGTGTAAATGCTTATGTTTGCAGAATCAAGATAAAATAGCTGTTTTCAGCTTGCAAAAACATACAAAATGCTGTTTTCAAGTATTTAAACTGTCATATTCATGTTTCTGTTGTGTATAATGGCTATTGTTGGTGAAATCAAGATAAAATTGCTGTTTTAAGCATGCAAAAGCATACAAAACACCGTCTTGAAGTACTAAAAGTGTCATATTCATGTATATGTCGTGTGTAATGGCTTATGTTTGCAAAATCAAGTTAAACTAGCTGTTTTTATCTTGCAAAAATATACAAAATGCTGTTTTCAAGTATTTATACTGTCATATTCATGTTTCTGTCGTGTATAATGGCTAATGTTGGTGAAATCAATATAAAATTGCAGCTTAAAGCATCCAAAATCATACAGAACACCGTTTTCAAGTATTTAAACTGTCATATTCATGTATATGTCGTGTGTAATGGCTTATGTTTGCAAAATCAAGATAAAATAGCTGTTTTCAGCTTGCAAAAACATAAAATTGCTGTTTTCAAGTATTTAAATTGTCATATTCATGTTTCTGTTGTGTATAATGGCTAATGATGGTGAAATCAAGATAAAATTGCTGGTTTAAGCATGTAAAAGCATACAAAACACCGTTTTCAAGTATTTAAACTCTAATATTTATGTATATGTCGTGTGTAATGGCTTATGTTTGCAAAATCAAGTTAACCTAGCTGTTTTCATCTTGCAAAAATATACAAAATGCTGTTTTCAAGTATTTATACTGTCATATTCATGTTTCTGTCGTGTATAATGGCTAATGTTGGTAAAAATCAATATAAAATTTCTGCTTTAAGCATGCAAAATCATACAGAACACCGTTTTCTAGTATTTAAACTGTCATATTCATGTATATGTCGTGTGTAATTGCTTATGTTTGCAAAATCAAGATAAAATAGTTGTTTTCAGCTTGCAAGAACATACAAAATGCTGTTTTCAAGTATTTAAACTGTCATATTCATGTATATGTCGTGTGTAATGGCTTATATTTGCAAAATCAAAATAAAATAGCTGTTTTCAGCTTGCAAAAACATACAGAATGCTGTTTTCAAGTAATTTAACTGTCATATTTATGTTTCTGTCGTGTATAATGGCTAATGTTGGTAAAATCAAGATAAAATTGCTGTTTAAACATGCAAAAGCATACAAAACACCGTTTTCAAGTATTTAAACTGTCATATTCATGTATATGTCGTGTGTAATGGCTTATGTTTGCAAAATCAAGATAAAATAGCTGTTTTTAGCTTGCAAAAACATAAAAATGCTGTTTTCAAGTATTTAAATTGTCATATTCATGTTTCTGTTGTGTATAATGGCTAATGATGGTGAAATCAAGATAAAATTGCTGGTTTAAGCATGTAAAAGCATACAAAACACCGTTTTCAAGTATTTAAACTCTCATATTCATGTATATTTCGTGTGTAATGGCTTATGTTTGCAAAATCAAGATAAAATAGCTGTTTTCAGCTTGCAAGAACATACAAAATGCTGTTTTCAGGTATTTAAACTGTCATATTCATGTATATGTCGTGTGTAATGGCTTATGTTTGCAAAATCAAGATAAAATAACTGTTTTCAGCTTGCAAAAATATACAGAATGCTGTTTTCAAGTAATTTAACTGTCATATTCATGTTTCTGTCATGTATAATGGCTAATGTTGGTAAAATCAAGATAAAATTGCTGTTTTAAGCATGAAAAAGCATACAAAACGCCGTTTTCAAGGATATAAAATGTCATAATCATGTTTCTGTCCTGTATAGTGGCTAATGTTGGCGAAGTGAAGATAAAATTGCTGTTTTAAGCATGCAAAAGCATACAAAACGCCGTTTTCAAGTATTTAAACTGTCATATTCATATATATGTCGTGTGTAATGGCTTATGTTTGCAAAATCAAGATAGAATAGCTGTTTTCAGCTTGCAAAAACATACAAAATTCTGTTTTCAAGTAATTTTACTGTTATATTCATGTATATGTCGTGTGTAATGGCTTATGTTTGCAAAATCATAATAAAATAGCTGTTTTCAGCTTGCAAAAACATACAGAATGCTGTTTTCAAGTAATTTAACTGTCATATTTATGTTTCTGTCGTGTATAATGGCTAATGTTGGTGAAATCAAGATAAAATTGCTGTTTTAAGAATGCAAAAGCATACAAAACACGGTTTTCAAGTACTTAAACTGTCATATTCATGTATATGTCGTGTGTAATGGCTAATGTTTACAAAATCAAGATAAAATAGCTGTTTTCAGCTTGCAAAAACATACAAAATACTGTTTTAAAGTATTTAAACTGTCATATTCATGTTTCTGTCGTGCATAATGGCTAATGTTGGTGAAATCAAGATAAAATTGCTGTTTTAAGCATGCAAAAGTATACAAAACACCGTCTTGAAGTATTTAAAGTGTCATATTCATGTATATGTCGTGTGTAATGGCTTATGTTTGCACAATCAAGTTAAACTAGCTGTTTTCATCTTGCAAAAATATACAAAATGCTGTTTTCAAGTATTTATACAGTCATATTCATGTTTCTGTCGTGTATAATGGCTAATGTTGGTGAATCAATATAAAATTGCTGCTTAAAGCATGCAAAAACATACAGAACACCGTTTTCAAGTATTTAAACTGTCATATTCATGTATATGTCGTGTGTAATGACTTATGTTTCAAAATCAAGATAAAATAGCTGTTTTCAGCTTGCAAGAACATACAAAATGCTGTTTTCAAGTATTTAAACTGTCATATTCATGTATATGTCGTGTGTAATGGCTTATGTTTGCAAAATCAAGATAAAATAGCTGTTTTCAGCTTGCAAAAACATACAAAATGCTGTTTTCAAGTAATTTAACTGTCATATTTATGTTTCTGTCGCGTATAATGGCTACTGTTTGTAAAATCAAGATAAAATTGCTGTTTTAAGCATGCAAAAGCATACAAAACACCGTTTTCAAGTATTTAAACTATCATATTCATGTTTCTAACGTGTATAATGACTAATGTTGGTGAAATCAAGATTAAATTGCAGTTTTAAGCATGAAAAAGCATACAAAACGCCGTTTTCAAGTATTTAAACTGTCATATTCATATATATATATGTCGTGTGTAATGGCTTATGTTTGCAAAATCAAGATAGAATAGCTATTTTCAGCTTGCAAAAACATACAAAATTCTGTTTTCAAATAATTTAACTGTCATATTCATGTATATGTCGTGTGTAATGGCTTATGTTTGCAAAATCAAGATAAAATAGCTGTTTTCAGCTTGCAAAAACATACAAAATGCTGTTTTCAAGTATTTAAATTGTCATATTCATGTTTCTGTTGTGTATAATGGCTAATGATGGTGAAATCAAGATAAAATTGCTGGTTTAAGCATGTAAAAGCATACAAAACACCGTTTTCAAGTATTTAAACTCTCATATTCATGTATATGTCGTGTGTAATGGCTTATGTTTGCAAAATCAATTTAAAGTAGCTGTTTTCATCTTGCAAAAATATACAAAATGCTCTTTTCAATTATTTATACTGTCATATTCATGTTTCTGTCGTGTATAATGGCTACTGTTGGTAAAATCAATATAAAATTTCTGCTTTAAGCATGCAAAATCATACAGAACACCGTTTTCAAGTATTTAAACTCTCATATTCATGTATATGTCGTGTGTAATGGCTTATGTTTGCAGAATCAAGATAAAATAGCTGTTTTCAGCTTGCAAAAACATACAAAATGCTGTTTTCAAGTATTTAAACTGTCATATTCATGTTTCTGTTGTGTATAATGGCTATTGTTGGTGAAATCAAGATAAAATTGCTGTTTTAAGCATGCAAAAGCATACAAAACACCGTCTTGAAGTACTAAAAGTGTCATATTCATGTATATGTCGTGTGTAATGGCTTATGTTTGCAAAATCAAGTTAAACTAGCTGTTTTTATCTTGCAAAAATATACAAAATGCTGTTTTCAAGTATTTATACTGTCATATTCATGTTTCTGTCGTGTATAATGGCTAATGTTGGTGAAATCAATATAAAATTGCAGCTTAAAGCATCCAAAATCATACAGAACACCGTTTTCAAGTATTTAAACTGTCATATTCATGTATATGTCGTGTGTAATGGCTTATGTTTGCAAAATCAAGATAAAATAGTTGTTTTCAGCTTGCAAAAACATAAAAATGCTGTTTTCAAGTATTTAAATTGTCATATTCATGTTTCTGTTGTGTATAATGGCTAATGATGGTGAAATCAAGATAAAATTGCTGGTTTAAGCATGTAAAAGCATACAAAACACCGTTTTCAAGTATTTAAACTCTAATATTCATGTATATGTCGTGTGTAATGGCTTATGTTTGCAAAATCAAGTTAACCTAGCTGTTTTCATCTTGCAAAAATATACAAAATGCTGTTTTCAAGTATTTATACTGTCATATTCATGTTTCTGTCGTGTATAATGGCTAATGTTGGTAAAAATCAATATAAAATTTCTGCTTTAAGCATGCAAAATCATACAGAACACCGTTTTCTAGTATTTAAACTGTCATATTCATGTATATGTCGTGTGTAATGGCTTATGTTTGCAAAATCAAGATAAAATAGTTGTTTTCAGCTTGCAAGAACATGCAAAATGCTGTTTTCAAGTATTTAAACTGTCATATTCATGTATATGTCGTGTGTAATGGCTTATGTTTGCAAAATCAAAATAAAATAGCTGTTTTCAGCTTGCAAAAACATACAGAATGCTGTTTTCAAGTAATTTAACTGTCATATTTATGTTTCTGTCGTGTATAATGGCTAATGTTGGTAAAATCAAGATAAAATTGCTGTTTAAACATGCAAAAGCATACAAAACACCGTTTTCAAGTATTTAAACTGTCATATTCATGTATATGTCGTGTGTAATGGCTTATGTTTGCAAAATCAAGATAAAATAGCTGTTTTTAGCTTGCAAAAACATAAAAATGCTGTTTTCAAGTATTTAAATTGTCATATTCATGTTTCTGTTGTGTATAATGGCTAATGATGGTGAAATCAAGATAAAATTGCTGGTTTAAGCATGTAAAAGCATACAAAACACCGTTTTCAAGTATTTAAACTCTCATATTCATGTATATTTCGTGTGTAATGGCTTATGTTTGCAAAATCAAGATAAAATAGCTGTTTTCAGCTTGCAAGAACATACAAAATGCTGTTTTCAGGTATTTAAACTGTCATATTCATGTATATGTCGTGTGTAATGGCTTATGTTTGCAAAATCAAGATAAAATAACTGTTTTCAGCTTGCAAAAATATACAGAATGCTGTTTTCAAGTAATTTAACTGTCATATTCATGTTTCTGTCGTGTATAATGGCTAATGTTGGTAAAATCAAGATAAAATTGCTGTTTTAAGCATGAAAAAGCATACAAAACGCCGTTTTCAAGGATATAAAATGTCATAATCATGTTTCTGTCCTGTATAGTGGCTAATGTTGGCGAAGTGAAGATAAAATTGCTGTTTTAAGCATGCAAAAGCATACAAAACGCCGTTTTCAAGTATTTAAACTGTCATATTCATATATATGTCGTATGTAATGGCTTATGTTTGCAAAATCAAGATAGAATAGCTGTTTTCAGCTTGCAAAAACATACAAAATTCTGTTTTCAAGTAATTTTACTGTTATATTCATGTATATGTCGTGTGTAATGGCTTATGTTTGCAAAATCATAATAAAATAGCTGTTTTCAGCTTGCAAAAACATACAGAATGCTGTTTTCAAGTAATTTAACTGTCATATTTATGTTTGTGTCGTGTATAATGGCTAATGTTGGTAAAATCAAGATAAAATTGCTGTTTTAAGCATGCAAAAGCATACAAAACACCGTTTTCAAGTATTTAAACTCTCATATTCATGTATATGTCGTGTGTAATGGCTTATGTTTGCAGAATCAAGATAAAATAGCTGTTTTCAGCTTGCAAAAACATACAAAATGCTGTTTTCAAGTATTTAAACTGTCATATTCATGTTTCTGTCGTGTATAATGGCTATTGTTGGTGAAATCAAGATAAAATTGCTGTTTTAAGCATGCAAAAGCATACAAAACACCGTCTTGAAGTATAAAAAGTGTCATATTGGAAAATGACCCGTGGTAGAACGGCTAGTGCTCTGGACAACGAGGCATCCAAGTTATTCGAGGATGATGCCTTTATAAATAAGTTGGCTGACAAATTATTTGCTCGTCTTGACCAAAGGTTTGAGGAGCAAAAAAATTTACTATGAAAAAATCATCCAGGAACTTACACTCAAAAATCAACACCTGGAAGAGGAGGTCGACAAACTGGAGCAGTATTCAAGGAGGAATTGTGTCCGTGTCTTTATTCCTGAAGAACCTTCCGAGGATCCAGAATCTAAGGTGCGTGACATTGCCAAATCCAAATTGGGTATTAGTGTTCCCCCAGAATATATTGACAGATGTCATCGTGTCGGCAAACCCCCCTTGAAAAGTGCGAGTGTTCGTAGTGATGTGCGCCCTCGACCACGTGGTATTATTATTAAATTCACGTCTTACAAATCACGTCAATTATTCCTAAAAAATAGAAACAAGCTCAAAGGTACTGGCATCGTTATAACGGAAGATCTTACCAGGCTTCGGCACAATATATATAAAGCTGCTTGTAAAAAATTTGGAAATAAAAATGTGTGGACTTTTGATGGTAACATCTTCCTAAAATGTGATAATGGAAACGTTAAGAAACTATCACTGGCTTCTGATATTGATGAACTGTGAATTTCCTGTTAATTTTGTTGTTGCACAAACTTATTTTCAATATTTTCTGGAGCAACATTTTGCACTGTTTACTGTATTTGACAGATTTTGTTTTCTCTCTGTGAGACTTATTCGTTTATATTTCTTTGTTAATTACTATACTTGCTTTGGATTGTCTGAAGTTGTCCGTCCGATCTCGCATAGTATAGTTTGTTTAAAATATTAGCGTATCTTTGTATATAGCTTATTCAATTATCGACATACGTTATTGTTATTATTTTTTTGTATTTACTTTGTTTTTGTTTACATATAGATATTATTTTATTCATACGTTTGTATCATACTCATGGATATTTATTATCAGAATGTAAGAGGATTGAACACTAAACTAGTTGATATATATACTAATTCATTTTTAATAAATAATGATATTATAGCTCTTACTGAAACTTGGTTAACTGATTCTGTATATAACAATGAAGTACTAGATTCCAATAAGTATGTGATCTACAGGCAGGACCGCGACAATGCCAGATTAGGTAAAGCCCGCGGTGGTGGTGTATTGTGTGCAGTTAGCACTAAATATAAATCGTCAGTTGTTAAATTTAATATCAATCCAAATTCTTCTGCAGATATTATATGTGTACGTGTAAAAGTGAATTTTGGTAGAGATCTGATTGTTGTTGTAATATATTCCCCACCTGCTGCCTCTCTGGAGCAGCATATTATGATATATGAATCTCTTGAATCATTTCAGTCTTTAATGCAATGTGATTTTATTATTCTTGGCGATATGAATTTAAATAAACTGATAGATCATTATAATATCGGTTTTAATAATAATTACATTGCCAGATTTGAAAATTTTTGTAATTTTATTTGCGCTACTCAATGTAATAATATTCTCAACAGTGATTTTCGTCTTCTTGATGTTGTTTTATCTAACATCAATTGTTGTGTTACTCGTCATTCTTGTCCATTAGTTCCTGAGGATAAATATCACCCCACATTATCTGTTTCTGTTAATGTAAATCCCTGTCACAATCATAATAATACTGTTAATAATGATTTCACTTACAATTTCCGTTTTTCTGATTTTGAACTCATGTACTCGCTTTTACAAAATGTAGACTGGGACATTTTACTAGCATATGATGATGTTGATTCTGCACTCAGTAAATTTTATGAGATTTTAGACAGTATATTTCAAAAATGTGTACCACTCTCACGTAGGAAAAAGTCAACTTATCCGCCTTGGTTTACTAAGCAAATAATCTCAGATATTAAACTTAAAAATAAATATAGAAAACTTTACAAACGTTTCAATACCAATACGTATTATACAACATTTAAAACTTTACGATCAAAAATTAAAAGTGACATAAAAGTTGCATATAAAAATTATATTGCAAATACTGAGAACTGTATAGCTAGTGATCCTAAGCAATTCTGGTCTTACATTAACAAAACAAAAAAGGTTTCTCGTATACCTGGTGATATGTTTTGGGAAAATATCCAATACCATGATACTCCTTCCATTGTACAAGGATTTGCTGATTATTTTGCTAGTGTCTACACTACTGATAAATGCACTGATTTCTCAAAGATTTTCTGTGCAACTTCTACTTCTTCTTCTTTTGTTTCAGTCAGTAGTATTTCTGAAGATGACATCATATATGCAATTAATAAGTTAAAGGTTTCTTGTAATCCAGGTCCTGATAATTTTCCAGCCTACATTTTGAAAGGATGTCGTGATTTGTTCATAAAACCGTTACACATTTTATTCAATATGTCCCTAGCACAAAATAAATTTCCTATTGCTCTAAAAAAATCCTCAATATGTCCGATTTTCAAATCTGGTGATGCGCATAATGTTGCAAACTACCGACCCATCTCTATTCTTTCAAACATTGCGAAATGCTTTGAAAAAATTTTGTATAGACACATCTATTTTAGCGTTAGTAAGGCAATAATTCCAAACCAACATGGATTTGTACAAGGAAGATCTACTTCAACCAACCTATCTAATTTCACAGAATTTACCATTAATGCTCTTAATAAAAACACTCAAGTTGATGTCGTCTATACTGATTTTGCCAAGGCTTTCGATACAGTCAATCATGATGTATTATTATACAAATTACAGCATCAATTTGATTTTTCTCCTGACTTAATTCAATTTATACGATCATATATTTCTAATTGTACGCTATATGTCAATTATAATAATTTCAAATCTGACTATTTCATACCTTTTTCTGGAGTGCCGCAGGGATCTAACTTAGGTCCTTTGCTTTTCAACTTATTTATTAATGATATTACTTACAGTGTACATTCGTCTCATGCATTGTTATATGCCGATGATTTAAAACTATTTAAGGTCATCAACTCAGATTATGATTATTTTGAACTTCAATCAGACATTAATAATCTATTAGTTTGGTCTTCATCCTCACTTTTGACGTTCAATACTAAGAAATGTAAAGTTATGACATATTCGATGAAGCATGGTCCGCATTATTACTCTTACTGGATGGGAAATATGTTGCTAGAAAGAGTTACAATATATAAGGATTTAGGCATTCTCTTTGATCCTAAGTTATTTTTTGGGCCACATGTCGAATACATTGTTAATAGCTCATTCAAAAATCTTGGATTTTTAATTAGAAATACACAACTTTTTCATAATGTCTCTACTCTTAAATCCTTGTATTACTCTTTAGTTCGTTCTAAGCTCGAATACTGTACTGTAGTGTGGAATCCAATCTACAACAATCATAATATCGAAATTGAATGGATACAGAGGAAGTTTGTAAGATACTGTGCAATAAAATTCTCTCATTCATTCAATTCCTTAACGTATAGCTACTCATCAACTTTGCATGACTTAAATATGCTTACCCTCGAAAGTAGGCGTATTATCCATTCAATTCTTTATTTACATAAGCTACTATGTAACAAAATAGACGATGTATCGAGCCTAGATCGAATTAATATTAATGTTCCACGTCTTTCCTCCAGATCTAAATGCACGTTTCTTATATCAACTGTGAGAACTAATTATGAATTACGTGCTCCCATTAGAAGGCTATGCTTCATCTTTAATCATATCGAATGTCATCTTGATCTTGATTTATTTTGCGATTCTTATGTAAATATAAAAAATGTCCTGTTCAATTATTTCTTTAGTTTGTAAAATACTCTTTTTTTCATATGTTTTATACCTACTACATATTTCTACTTGTGTTTGTTGTATTCATTGTTTGTATTCATGATTTCTCCAACCCTCTGTAATTGGGATATTTACTTATACTGTTGAGTGGTTGTTAAATAAATAAATAAATAAATAAATAAATAAATAAATAAATAAATATTCATGTATATGTCGTGTGTAATGGCTTATGTTTGCAAAATCTAGTTAAACTAGCTGTTTTTATCTTGCAAAAATATACAAAATGCTGTTTTCAAGTATTTATACTGTCATATTCATGTTTCTGTCGTGTATAATGGCTAATGTTGGTGAAATCAATATAAAATTGCAGCTTAACATACATACATACATACATACATAACGTCACGCTATGTCCCACTTAGTGGGGTAGCACGAACCCAGAAACAGTCAACCAACAATCAATCTCCTCCAAACATTCCTATCCTGACACACCACTTTCGCCTCGTCCACATTCATAGTGCGATTCATACATGCTCGTTTATTCTTCACACTCGGAATCATTCGTTCACGCAACAAACCATCAATCATACCCAACCAGTTATTCCTCGGACGCCCGCGCAATCGTTCACCCTCAATCTCACCCACATATATTAGTTTCGCCAATCTTTCATTCGACATTCGCTCAACATGTCCAAACCACCTCAACTGACTCACTCCCACTTTCTTAACAACACTCCTCTCAATCTCACACTCATCATACACCAATGTATTCCGTATACGATCACGTCTTGTATACCCACATACTCCTCTCAAATATCTCATTTCCACAGCAGTTATACGTCGTTCATGCTTCTTCATCCACACCCAACATTCAGAACCATACATCAATGTAGGCACTAACACACCATTATAAACACTCAATCGAGCATCTCTAGATACATTCACGTTTCGAGCAAATGTACCCAGAGCACCCAATACCTTGCACCCTGCAGACACTCGCCTTTCGATCTCCCGGTCAATGCGTCCATCCCTCGAGAACATACTACCCAAATATACAAATTCATTCACTTGTTCCAGTCTCACACCATTCACTGAAACATTACAATCAGTCACCAAATCATTCTTCTCAAACACCAACACTTTACATTTATCGACATTCAATAGCAGATTTAAACCTTTCCCTACTTCATTTATGCTCACAATCATTCTTCTCAATTGCTCCTCAGTTTCACCCAACACAACAACATCATCCGCATAAGCTAACGCAGGCACTACACGTCCACCAATACGTACACCATCAGTTCCATTCAATGCCTTTCGTAACAACACATCCATATACAAATTAAACAACCAAGGAGACATTCCACAACCCTGTTTCACACCAACATCTATACGAAACCAATCACTCAATCTACCATCAACTCTCACCGCAGCCTCACTTCCTTCATACAACGCTCGAATCGCTCCCAACAAATTACCATCCACACCGTACTCTACAAGTATATCCCACATAGTCTCTCGAAGAACACTGTCATACGCTTTCTTTAAATCGAGAAAGCCACAGAACACCTTTTTGTTCTTATCAAGTGACTTCTCAACAATCATTCGAAGAGAAAACAATTGATCTACACAACCTCTCTCAGGCAAAAAACCTCCTTGCATATCACTTAACTTCGAAATTGTTAAGGCTCGTACCTTATGAATTAAAATTTTTCCATACAACTTCCCTACCACACTCAATAAACTTATCGCTCGAAAATTTGTACATTCACTCGAACTGCCTTTGCCTTTAAATAAAGGACAAATAACAGCACGTTTCCAATCATCAGGAGCCACGCACCGTTTCAAACAAAATCTAAACAAATAAACTAACCAATCAAATAATCTTTCACCACCATATTTCAACATTTCATTTGTTATACCATCCAAACCGGGAGCCTTACCATTCTTTAGACGCATCAATGCAAAGCTGACATCACCTTCATCTATATCCCATTCAACGTTTCTAGCATTTCTTGCATTTCCTCCTCTATCATTCACTCCATTTACACCACCATACAATTCCTTAAAATACTCACACCATCTATTCCTAACATCTGACTCATTCCACAACAAATCACCATTTGCACTCTTAATTGCTTTCACTGGTCTTATACTCCCACCTCTCAATCTCTTTACAGTCTGCCAAAACATTCTCTTATTCATACTAAAATCATTCGTTAATCTTTCACTCATCAATTCATCGAAACGTGCCTTACTTTCTCTTACGACTCTCTTAACACATTTATTCTTCCTTTTGTATTCCATCAGGCATTCATCACGCAAAGTTCCTGGTACATCCTTCACATTCAAAAATTTCAAATACGCCCTCTTTTTCTCCTCAATCGCTTCTTTCACTTCTTCATTCCACCATGCATTCCTCGAACGACAGCCTAACTTACATTCACCACAAATTTCTTTCGCACATTGAAGGACAATGCCCTTAAATTTCACCCAAACATCATTTATGCAACAATCAAAATTAGGCTCACATTCAGGCAAAGATTCGTTCAATTTCTCTACAAATAACCCTCGAACATCCTCATTCTGCAAAACATTTGATTTCACACGAAACAAGCTCCCAGAACCTTGTACCCTCATTCTCCAACATTTACCTAGACGTATACGCGACACAACCAAATAATGGTCATTCGTTCCAAGCTCAGCCCCTCTTTTCACACGCGTATCAACAACCAAACTCCTCAAGCGCTCATCATACAAAACAAAATCAATCACACTACGTCTATTCGTACTTACATTCTCCCAAGTATATATATGAGCTAACTTATGTTTAAAAATTGAATTGGAAATGAAGAGGTTCCGCTCCATACAAAAAGAGACTATTTTCCTACCGTTATCATTCACTCTAGAATCCCCAAATTTACCTAACACGCTACCAGACACACTACTCTTTACACCCACCCAACCATTTAAATCTCCACAAACAATCACTTTCTCGCCAGGATCACACGCATCAATCACGCTATCTAACAAATTCCAAAATTGATCTTTTGCAAGATCACTTTCAGATTCAGTTGGGCCGTAAACGGACACAACGAAGATTCTATGAAAGCCTACCTTTAATCTGCACCATAAAATTCTCTCCGAAATACAACCATAATTTCTAATACATGCTTTCATTCGTTCACTTACAACCATACCCACACCATGTTTCGCTCTAGCATTCGCACACACACCCGACCATAAACAAAACATTCCATCCACCTCTTCCTCGCCACAACCTTTCTGCATCGTTTCACTCACACATAAAACATCCACATTATACGTACGCATTGCAGACATCAATTCATTTTTCTTTCCATTTATACCTCTCACATTCCACGTAGCAAACTTACATTCATCAAACTTCGCCCATTTATTCTTCATTTTCACAAAATGAAAGATTGAAAAGGAAACGGGTTCTCTCGGTACAAGAGTAGGAGTCAAGGTAGCTTACCAGGCTTATCCTTGATAAAGAAAGAAAGGTAATAAATTATAACATACACTTAAATATACATTGACAAACCCGTAACTATCCCGTAACCAATGTAAATAAAATGAAAAAACGTCAAAAAATAATGCAAAATTATAAAAATTAACCTAAACTTGAATAGAAATGAAAGATAATACTTAGCTTTATTAAATGTGAGGTGCTGAAACCAAATATCAATAAATCTCAGTAGAGGAAGGCGAAAAACCCAATCAAAAGTCAAAAATTGGACCAGATGACAGGAACCCACCTACTTCTGTTTCACCGCACACTTATATTCAAACTGTCATATTCATGTATATGTCGTATGTAATGGCTTATGTTTGCAAAATCAAGATAAAATAGCTGTTTTCAGCTTGCAAGAACATACAAAATGCTGTTTTCAGGTATTTAAACTGTCTTATTCATGTATATGTCGTGTGTAATGGCTTATGTTTGCAAAATCAAGATAAAATAGCTGTTTTCAGCTTGCAAAAATATACAGAATGCTGTTTTCAAGTAATTTAACTGTCATATTCATGTTTCTGTCGTGTATAATGGCTAATGTTGGTAAAATCAAGATAAAATTGCTGTTTTAAGCATGAAAAAGCATACAAAACGCCGTTTTCAAGTATATAAAATGTCATAATCATGTTTCTGTCCTGTATAGTGGCTAATGTTGGCAAAGTGAAGGAAAAATTGCTGTTTTAAGCATGCAAAAGCATACAAAACGCCGTTTTCAAGTATTTAAACTGTCATATTCATATATATGTCGTGTGTAATGGCTTATGTTTGCAAAATTAAGATAGAATAGCTGTTTTCAGTTTGCAAAAACATACAAAATTCTGTTTTCAAGTAATTTTACTGTCATATTCATGTATATGTCGTGTGTAATGGCTTATGTTTGCAAAATCAAGATAAAATAGCTGTTTTCAGCTTGCAAAAACATACAAAATGCTGTTTTTAAGTATTTAAATTGTCATATTCATGTTTCTGTTGTGTATAATGGCTAATGATGGTGAAATCAAGTTAAAATTGCTGGTTTAAGCATGTAAAAGCATACAAAACACCGTTTTCAAGTATTTAAACTGAAATATTCATGTGTGTGTCGTTTGTAATGGCTTATGTTTGCAAAATCAAGATAAAATAGCTGTTTTCAGCTTGCAAGAACATACAAAATGCTGTTTTCAAAAGTATTTAAACAGTCATATTCATGTATATGTCGTGTGTAATGGCTTATGTTTGCAAAATCAAGAAAAAAAAAATAGCTGTTTTTAGCTTGCAAAAACATACAGAATGCTGTTTTCAAGTAATGTAACTGTCATATTCATATTTCTGTCGTGTATAATGTCTAATGTTGGTGAAATCAAGATAAAATTGCTGTTTTAAGCATACAGAAGCATACAAAACACCATTTTCAAGTATTTAAACTCTCATATTCATGTATATGTCGTGTGTAATGGCTTATGTTTGCAGAATCAAGATAAAATAGCTGTTTTCAGCTTGCAAAAACATACAAAACACCGTTTTCAAGTATTTAAACTGTCATATTCATGTATTTGTCGTGTGTAATGACTTATGTTTGCAAAATCAAGATAAAATAGCTGTTTTCAGCTTGCAAAAACATACAAAATGCTGTCTTCAAGTAATTTAACTGTCATATTTATGTTTCTGTCGAGTATAATGGCTAATGTTTGTAAAATCAAGATAAAATTGCTGTTTTAAGAATGCAAAAGCATACAAAACACCGTTTTCAAGTATTTAAACTGTCATATTCATGTATATGTCGTTTGTAATGGCTTATGTTTGCAAAATCAAGATAAAATAGCTGTTTTCAGCTTGCAAGAACATACAAAATGCTGTTTTCAAGTAATGTAACTGTCATATTCATATTTCTGTCGTGTATAATGTCTAATGTTGGTGAAATCAAGATAAAATTGCTGTTTTAAGCATGCAGAAGCATACAAAACACCATTTTCTAGTATTTAAACTCTCATATTCATGTATATGTCGTGTGTAATGGCTTATGTTTGCATAATCAAGATAAAATAGCTGTTTTCAGCTTGCAAAAACATACAAAACACCGTTTTCAAGTATTTAAACTGTCATATTCATGTATATGTCGTGTGTAATGACTTATGTTTGCAAAATCAAGATAAAATAGCTGTTTTCAGCTTGCAAAAATATACAAAATACTGTTTTCAAGTATTTAAACTGTCATATTCATGTATATGTCGTGTGTAATGGCTTATGTTTGCAAAATCAAGATAAAATAGCTGTTTTCAGCTTGCAAAAACATACAAAATGCTGTCTTCAAGTAATTTAACTGTCATATTTATGTTTCTGTCAAGTATAATGGCTAATGTTTGTAAAATCAAGATAAAATTGCTGTTTTAAGAATGCAAAAGCATACAAAACACCGTTTTCAAGTATTTAAACTGTCATATTCATGTATATGTCGTGTGTAATGGCTTATGTTTGCAAAATCAAAATAAAATAGCTGTTTTCAGCTTGCAAAAACATACAGAATGCTGTTTTCAAGTAATTTAACTGTCATATTTATGTTTCTGTCGTGTATAATGGCTAATATTGGTAAAATCAAGATAAAATTGCTGATTTAAGCATGCAAAAGCATACAAAACACGGTTTTCAAGTATTTAAACTGTCATATTCATGTATATGTCGTGTGTAATGGCTAATGTTGGTAAAATCAAGATAAAATTGCTGTTTTAAGCTTGCAAAAGCATACAAAACACCGTTTTCAAGCATTTAAACTCTCATATTCATGTGCATGTCGTGTGTAATGGCTTATGTTTGCAGAATCAAGATAAAATAGCTGTTTTCAGCTTGCAAAAACATACAAAATGCTGTTTTCAAGTAAATAACTGTCATATTCATGTATAAGTCGTGTGTAATAGCTTATGTTTGCAAAATCAAGATGAAATAGCTGTTTTCAGCTTGCAAAAACATACAAAATGCTGTTTTCAAGTAATTTAACTGTCATATTCATGTATATGTCGTGTGTAATGGCTTATGTTTGCAAAATCAAGATAAAATAGCTGTTTTCAGCTTGCAAAAACATACAAAACGCTGTTTTCAAATATTTAAACTGTCATATTCATGTTTCTGTCATGTATAATGGCTAATGTTAGTGAAATCAAGATAAAATTGCTGTTTTAAGAATGCATAAGCATACAAAACACGGTTTTCAAGTATTTAAACTGTCATATTCATGTATATGTCGTGTGTAATGGCTAATGTTTACAAAATCAAGATAAAATATATGTTTTCAGCTTGCAAAAACATAAAAAATACTATTTTCAAGTATTTAAACTGTCATATTCATGTTTCTGTCGTGTATAATGGCTAATGTTGGTGAAATCAAGATAAATTGCTGTTTTAAGCATGCAAAAGCATACAAAACACCGTCTTGATGTATTTAAAGTGTCATATTCATGTATATGTCGTGTGTAATGGCTTATGTTTGCAAAATCAAATTAAACTAGCTGTTTTCATCTTGCAAAAATATACAAAATGCTGTTTTCAAGTATTTATACTGTCATATTCATGTTTCTGTCGTGTATAATGGCTAATTTTGGTGAAATCAATATAAAATTGCTGCTTAAAGCATGCAAAATCATACAGAACACCGCTTTCAAGTATTTAAACTGTCATATTCATGTATATGTCCTGTGTAATGACTTATGTTTGCAAAATCAAGATAAAATAGCTGTTTTCAGCTTGCAAAAACATACAAAATGCTGTTTCCAAGTAATTTAACTGTCATATTTATGTTTCTGTCGCGTATAATGGCTAATGTTTGTAAAATCAAGAAAAAATTGCTGTTTTAAGCATGCAAAAGCATACAAAACACCGTTTTCAAGTATTTAAACTCTCATATTTATGTATATGTCGTGTGTAATGGCTTATGTTTGCAAAATCAAGATAAAATAGCTGTTTTCAGCTTGCAAGAACATACAAAATGCTGTTTTCAAGTATTTAAACTGTCATATTCATGTATATGTCGTGTGTAATGGCTTATGTTTGCAAAATCAAGATAAAATAGCTGTTTTCAGCTTGCAAAAACATACAGAATGCTGTTTTCAAGTAATTTAACTATCATATTCATGTTTCTGTCGTGTATAATAGCTAATGTTGGTAAAATCAAGATAAAATTGCTGTTTTAAGCATGCAAAAGCATACAAAACACCGTTTTCAAGTATTTACACTATCATATTCATGTTTCTGTCGTGTATAATGGCTAATGTTGGTGAAATCAAGATAAAATTTCTGCTTTAAGCATGCAAAATCATACAGAACACCGTTTTCAAGTATTTAAACTGTCATATTCATGTATATGTCGTGTATAATGGCTAATGTTGGTAAAATCAAGATAAAATTGCTGTTTTGAGCATGCAAAAGCATACAAAACACGGTTTTCAAGCATTTAAACTCTCATATTCATGTATATGTCGTGTGTAATGGCTTATGTTTGCAGAATCAAGATAAAATAGCTGTTTTCAGCTTGCAAAAAATACAGAATGCTGTTTTCAAGTAATTTAACTGTCATATTCATGTTTCTGTCGTGTATAATAGCTAATGTTGGTAAAATCAAGATAAAATTGCTGTTTTAAGCATGCAAAAGCATACAAAACACCGTTTTCAAGCATTTAAACTCTCATATTCATGTATATGTCGTGTGTAATGGCTTATGTTTGCAGAATCAAGATAAAATAGCTGTTTTCAGCTTGCAAAAACATACAGAATGCTGTTTTCAAGTAATTTAACTGTCATATTTATGTTTCTGTCGTGTATAATGGCTAATGTTGGAGAAATCAAGAAAAAATTTTTGGTTTAAGCATGCAAAAGCATACAAAACACCGTTTTCAAGTATTTAAACTATCATATTCATGTTTCTGTCGTGTATAATGGCTAATGTTGGTGAAATCAAGATTAAATTGCAGTTTTAGGCATGAAAAAGCATACAAAACGCCGTTTTCAAGGATGTAAAATGTCATATTCATGTTTCTGTCCTGTGTAGTGGTTAATGTTGGCGAAGTCAAGATAAAATTGCTGTTTTAAGCATGCAAAAGCATACGAAACGCCGTTTTCAAGTATTTAAACTGTCATATTCATATATATGTCGTGTGTAATGGCTTATGTTTGCAGAATCAAGATAAAATAGCTGTTTTCAGCTTGCAAAAACATACAAAATGCTGTTTTCAAGAATTTAAACTGTCATATTCATGTTTCTGTCGTGTATAATGGCTAATGTTGGTGAAATCAAGATAAATTTGCTGTTTTAAGCATGCAAAAGCATACAAAACACCGTTTTCAAGTATTTAAACTGTCATATTCTTGTATATGTCGTGTGTAATGGCTTATGTTTGCAAAATCAAGATAAAATAGCTGTTTTCAGCTTGCAAGAACATACAAAATGCTGTTTTCAAGTAATTTAACTGTCATATTTATGTTTCTGTCGTGTAATGGCTAATGTTTGCAAAATCAAGATAGAATAGCTGTTTTCAGCTTGCAAAAACATACAAAATGCTGTTTTCAAGTAATTTAACTGTCATATTCATATATATGTCGTGTGTACTGGCTTATATTTTCAGGTTGCAAAAACATACAAAATGCTGTTTTCAAGTATTTAAACTGTCATATTCATGTTTCTGTTGTGTATAATGGCTAATGTTGGTAAAATCAAGATAAAATTGCTGTTTTAAGCATGCAAAAGCATACAAAACACCGTTTTCAAGTATTTAAACTCTCATATTCATGTATATGTCGTGTGTAATGGCTTATGTTTGCAGAATCAAGATAAAATAGCTGTTTTCAGCTTGCAAAAACATACAAAACACCGTTTTCAAGTACTTAAACTGTCATATTTATGTGTATGTCGTGTGTAATGGCTTATGTTTGCAAAATCAAGATAAAATAGCTGTTTTCAGCTTGCAAGAACATACAATATGCTGTTTTCAAGTATTTATACTGTCATATTCATGTTTCTGTCGTGTATAATGGCTAATGTTTGTAAAATCAAGAAAAAATTTCTGATTTAAGCATCCAAAATCATACAGAACACCGTTTTCAAGTATTTAAACTGTCATATTCATGTATATGTCGTGTGTAATGGCTTATGTTTGCAAAATCAAGATAAAATAGCTGTTTTCAGCTTGCAAGAATATACAAAATGCTGTTTTCAGGTATTTAAACTGTCATATTCATGTATATGTCGTGTGTAATGGCTTATGTTTGCAGAAACAAGATAAAATAGCTGTTTTCAGCTTGCAAAAACATACAAAACACCGTTTTCAAGTATTTAAACTGTCATATTCATGTTTCTGTCGTGTGTAATGGCTTATGTTTGCAAAATCAAGTTAAACTAGCTGTTTTCTTCTTGCAAAAATATACAAAATGCTGTTTTCAAGTATTTATACTGTCATATTCATGTTTCTGTCGTGTATAATGGCTAATTTTGGTGAAATCAATATAAAATTGCTGCTTAAAGCATGCAAAATCATACAGAACACCGTTTTCAAGTATTTAAACTGTCATATTCATGTATATGTCCTGTGTAATGACTTATGTTTGCAAAATCAAGATAAAATAGCTGTTTTAAGCTTGCAAGAACATACAAAATGCTGTTTTTAAGTATTTAAACTGTCATATTCATGTACATGACGTGTGTAATGGCTTATGTTTGCAAAATCAAGATAAAACAGCTGTTTTTAGCTTGCAAAAACATACAAAACACCGTTTTCAAGTATTTAAACTCTCATATTCATGTATATGTCGTGTGTAATGGCTTATGTTTGCAGAATCAAGATAAAATAGCTGTTTTCAGCTTGCAAAAACATACAAAACACCGTTTTCAAGTATTTAAACTGTCATATTCATGTATATGTCGTGTGTAATGACTTATGTTTGCAAAATCAAGATAAAATAGCTGTTTTCAGCTTGCAAAAATATACAAAATTCTGTTTTCAAGTATTTAAACTGTCATATTCATGTATATGTCGTGTGTAATGGCTTATGTTTGCAAAATCAAGATAAAATAGCTGTTTTCAGCTTGCAAAAACATACAAAATGCTGTCTTCAAGTAATTTAACTGTCATATTTATGTTTCTGTCGCGTATAATGGCTAATGTTTGTAAAATCAAGATAAAATTGCTGTTTTAAGAATGCAAAAGCATACAAAACACCGTTTTCAAGTATTTAAACTGTCATATTCATGTATATGTCGTGTGTAATGGCTTATGTTTGCAAAATCAAAATAAAATAGCTGTTTTCAGCTTGCAAAAACATACAGAATGCTGTTTTCAAGTAATTTAACTGTCATATTTATGTTTCTGTCGTGTATAATGGCTAATATTGGTAAAATCAAGATAAAATTGCTGATTTAAGCATGCAAAAGCATACAAAACACGGTTTTCAAGTATTTAAACTGTCATATTCATGTATATGTCGTGTGTAATGGCTAATGTTGGTAAAATCAAGATAAAATTGCTGTTTTAAGCTTGCAAAAGCATACAAAACACCGTTTTCAAGCATTTAAAATCTCATATTCATGTGCATGTCGTGTGTAATGGCTTATGTTTGCAGAATCAAGATAAAATAGCTGTTTTCAGCTTGCAAAAACATACAAAATGCTGTTTTCAAGTAAATAACTGTCATATTCATGTATAAGTCGTGTGTAATAGCTTATGTTTGCAAAATCAAGATGAAATAGCTGTTTTCAGCTTGCAAAAACATACAAAACACGGTTTTCAAGTATTTAAACTGTCATATTCATGTATATGTCGTGTGTAATGGCTAATGTTTACAAAATCAAGATAAAATAGCTGTTTTCAGCTTGCAAAAACATAAAAAATACTATTTTCAAGTATTTAAACTGTCATATTCATGTTTCTGTCGTGTATAATGGCTAATGTTGGTGAAATCAAGATAAATTGCTGTTTTAAGCATGCAAAAGCATACGAAACACCGTCTTGATGTATTTAAAGTGTCATATTCATGTATATGTCGTGTGTAATGGCTTATGTTTGCAAAATCAAATTAAACTAGCTGTTTTCATCTTGCAAAAATATACAAAATGCTGTTTTCAAGTATTTATACTGTCATATTCATGTTTCTGTCGTGTATAATGGCTAATTTTGGTGAAATCAATATAAAATTGCTGCTTAAAGCATGCAAAATCATACAGAACACCGTTTTCAAGTATTTAAACTGTCATATTCATGTATATGTCCTGTGTAATGACTTATGTTTGCAAAATCAAGATAAAATAGCTGTTTTCAGCTTGCAAAAACATACAAAATGCTGTTTCCAAGTAATTTAACTGTCATATTTATGTTTCTGTCGCGTATAATGGCTAATGTTTGTAAAATCAAGAAAAAATTGCTGTTTTAAGCATGCAAAAGCATACAAAACACCGTTTTCAAGTATTTAAACTCTCATATTTATGTATATGTCGTGTGTAATGGCTTATGTTTGCAAAATCAAGATAAAATAGCTGTTTTCAGCTTGCAAGAACATACAAAATGCTGTTTTCAAGTATTTAAACTGTCATATTCATGTATATGTCGTGTGTAATGGCTTATGTTTGCAAAATCAAGATAAAATAGCTGTTTTCAGCTTGCAAAAACATACAGAATGCTGTTTTCAAGTAATTTAACTATCATATTCATGTTTCTGTCGTGTATAATGGCTAATATTGGTAAAATCAAGATAAAATTACTGTTTTAAGCATGCAAAAGCATACAAAACACCGTTTTCAAGTATTTAAACTCTCATATTCATGTATATGTTGTGTGTAATGGCTTATGTTTGCAGAATCAAGATAAAATAGCTGTTTTCAGATTGCAAAAACATACAAAACACCGTTTTCAAGTATTTAAACTGTCATATTCATGTATATGTCGTGTGTAATGGCTTATGTTTGCAAAATCAAGATAAAATAGCTGTTTTCAGCTTGCAAAAAATACAGAATGCTGTTTTCAAGTAATTTAACTGTCATATTCATGTTTCTGTCGTGTATAATAGCTAATGTTGGTAAAATCAAGATAAAATTGCTGTTTTAAGCATGCAAAAGCATACAAAACACCGTTTTCAAGTATTTAAACTATCATATTCATGTTTCTGTCGTGTATAATGGCTAATGTTGGTGAAATCAAGATTAAATTGCAGTTTTAGGCATGAAAAAGCATACAAAACGCCGTTTTCAAGGATATAAAATGTCATATTCATGTTTCTGTCCTGTGTAGTGGTTAATGTTGGCGAAGTCAAGATAAAATTGCTGTTTTAAGCATGCAAAAGCATACAAAACGCCGTTTTCAAGTATTTAAACTGTCATATTCATATATATGTCGTGTGTAATGGCTTATGTTTGCAAAATCAAGATAGAATAGCTATTTTCAGCTTGCAAAAATATACAAAATGCTGTTTTCAAGTATTTATACTGTCATATTCATGTTTCTGTCGTGTTTAATGGCTAATGTTGGTAAAATCAAGATAAAATTTCTGCTTTAAGCATGCAAAATCATACAGAACACCGTTTTCAAGTATTTAAACTGTCATATTCATGTATATGTCGTGTATAATGGCTAATGTTGGTAAAATCAAGATAAAATTGCTGTTTTGAGCATGCAAAAGCATACAAAACACGGTTTTCAAGCATTTAAACTCTCATATTCATGTATATGTCGTGTGTAATGGCTTATGTTTGCAGAATCAAGATAAAATAGCTGTTTTCAGCTTGCAAAAAATACAGAATGCTGTTTTCAAGTAATTTAACTGTCATATTCATGTTTCTGTCGTGTATAATAGCTAATGTTGGTAAAATCAAGATAAAATTGCTGTTTTAAGCATGCAAAAGCATACAAAACACCGTTTTCAAGCATTTAAACTCTCATATTCATGTATATGTCGTGTGTAATGGCTTATGTTTGCAGAATCAAGATAAAATATCTGTTTTCAGCTTGCAAAAATATACAGAATGCTGTTTTCAAGTAATTTAACTGTCATATTTATGTTTCTGTCGTGTATAATGGCTAATGTTGGAGAAATCAAGAAAAAATTTTTGGTTTAAGCATGCAAAAGCATATAAAACACCGTTTTCAAGTATTTAAACTATCATAATCATGTTTCTGTCGTGTATAATGGCTAATGTTGGTGAAATCAAGATTAAATTGCAGTTTTAGGCATGAAAAAGCATACAAAACGCCATTTTCAAGGATGTAAAATGTCATATTCATGTTTCTGTCCTGTGTAGTGGTTAATGTTGGCGAAGTCAAGATAAAATTGCTGTTTTAAGCATGCAAAAGCATACAAAACGCCGTTTTCAAGTATTTAAACTGTCATATTCATATATATGTCGTGTGTAATGGCTTATGTTTGCAGAATCAAGATAAAATAGCTGTTTTCAGCTTGCAAAAACATACAAAATGCTGTTTTCAAGAATTTAAACTGTCATATTCATGTTTCTGTCGTGTATAATGGCTAATGTTGGTGAAATCAAGATAAATTTGCTGTTTTAAGCATGCAAAAGCATACAAAACACCGTTTTCAAGTATTTAAACTGTCATATTCTTGTATATGTCGTGTGTAATGGCTTATGTTTGCAAAATCAAGATAAAATAGCTGTTTTCAGCTTGCAAAAACATACAAAACACCGTTTTCAAGTACTTAAACTGTCATATTTATGTGTATGTCGTGTGTAATGGCTTATGTTTGCAAAATCAAGATAAAATAGCTGTTTTCAGCTTGCAAGAACATACAATATGCTGTTTTCAAGTATTTATACTGTCATATTCATGTTTCTGTCGTGTATAATGGCTAATGTTTGTAAAATCAAGATAAAATTTCTGATTTAAGCATCCAAAATCATACAGAACACCGTTTTCAAGTATTTAAACTGTCATATTCATGTATATGTCGTGTGTAATGGCTTATGTTTGCAAAATCAAGATAAAATAGCTGTTTTCAGCTTGCAAGAATATACAAAATGCTGTTTTCAGGTATTTAAACTGTCATATTCATGTATATGTCGTGTGTAATGGCTTATGTTTGCAGAAACAAGATAAAATAGCTGTTTTCAGCTTGCAAAAACATACAAAACACCGTTTTCAAGTATTTAAACTGTCATATTCATGTTTCTGTCGTGTGTAATGGCTTATGTTTGCAAAATCAAGTTAAACTAGCTGTTTTCTTCTTGCAAAAATATACAAAATGCTGTTTTCAAGTATTTATACTGTCATATTCATGTTTCTGTCGTGTTTAATGGCTAATTTTGGTGAAATCAATATAAAATTGCTGCTTAAAGCATGCAAAATCATACAGAACACCGTTTTCAAGTATTTAAACTGTCATATTCATGTATATGTCCTGTGTAATGACTTATGTTTGCAAAATCAAGATAAAATAGCTGTTTTCAGCTTGCAAGAACATACAAAATGCTGTTTTTAAGTATTTAAACTGTCATATTCATGTACATGACGTGTGTAATGGCTTATGTTTGCAAAATCAAGATAAAACAGCTGTTTTTAGCTTGCAAAAACATACAAAACACCGTTTTCAAGTATTTAAACTC